>JAOTRH010064887.1:0-18331 GCA_034768845.1 Heliamphora exappendiculata | reverse complement strand
TATTGCCCACATAAAAAATATATATAATATTCACCCTATGAAATTATGCTTAGTACACGCCTTAAATTATCTAAAGACCCTACTATTTTTAATTGAAGATTTTGGTTTTGATGTATGTGATTTATATTTTAATCCTAATTGTGCTAAAATTACAGCTTTTAGCTACTTATAACACGTTTTTGCTAAAATTATGGTTTTTACTGAGGGCTTATTGTGCTGAAATTAAGAATATATGTATTGAATCTCCTTGCTATCCACTTGCCAAAAATTTAACAATGCCTGAAAAACTATCACCTTCCACATCAATCATTTTTTTTCCCCAATGAATATCATAACTATTAACTACTCTGAGTTAGGAACATTAAATTTAGGCAATAACCAAAATTAAAAAAGGAAAAAATACCTCATTCCACTTCATTTACTTTCTTATCTATTTCTTTTTTATTTTTGGGGCATTTAGCACGAGGTCACATTTTAAAACTTATCTAAGGTTAAGTCTTATTTTAAAAGTCATATTCTAATAAGTCTCGCTTTAATATAGCTTTCCTCTGCACTCAGCAGACAATACATCTTTCTCTCTAGCATTCTCTCTCTAAGAATAATCGCTCTTTCTCTCTCTAAGAATAATCGCTCTTTCTCTCTCTTTCTCTCTTAAGAAACTATGTTATTGATCCACTTTGATTTTTGAGACTTAAAATTTAACATAACAAGCAATCAGTTCACAAATAAAAATAAATAAAAAAATCATTTGTAGCTAGACCGTCATGTAAACGTCCTAATATTCTTAGGGAGAAACAAGTTGCAAAAGTTGTTGAGGCGCTTAATGTTGGAGAGCTTTCAAATGGGTAAGGATAAAATCAAGAAACCAATCTCAAATGTTGTGGCAAGACGCTTCGGGCTCACATATAGTACTTTAGTTAACTTGATGAATGTGTTCTCGACAATGATTGACATGCTTGAAATTATCTCAAAACATAAACTTCAGGAATGAACATATAAGTTTTTATACTTCTTGTTAGACATTTTTGTAAAGTATACATTACAAACTTTTGTACTTAGTAAAGATTGTTTAAGTTTAGCAATATCTTATTATTGTTAGCCGTGAGGGAAAAAATCAAGAGTAAAATTACTAGGTGTCCTCTATGTTGAATTTTTGGTCCTACCACTATCTACAAGTATTAGTATCATATCAATTTTGCATTTGAAATAACCAATTTGATTAAGAAACTTAATGATGATCCCTTATCATCAACTTAAACATCAAATTATAACAAATCAAGCCCACAAAATAAACATAAAAATTAAGAAACATTGCAGTTTCGTACCACTTCCAACACCTTGAATGGGTCCATATAGAAATTACATGCATAGATGTCAAATCGAAATACATATCGCTCTTCAATTATCGAAGCATGTATTGTATCGTATCAACTACCGAAAGACATTGAACATACTTAATGTATTTCTAAAAATAAGTACATTTACTATTACATGTTTCCCATTGTTAATAGTCATAACATATGCTCTTTTAAGTTTCCAACTAAGTTGTTACAAAAGTATACAAGTGTAAATGGCCACAAATGAATGTCATATGATACTTAGTACTTCTATTTATAATTAAAAAAAATATTATCTTATGACATTAAAAAATGCATACTAGGTAAGTAGATATTTACAAATGCATACAAAAAAAAAATTTACTCTCAATATCTTAAAATGCAAAAACTTTTCCAACAATATTTATTTTCACCACGTTGATCTAAAAGAGTAAGAAGTATTCATGTATCCTATATATCATAAATCACGTATTGTATAATGTATCGTATGTGTATCGTCAGATACATTTTACAAAAAACACACATATGCAATACATTTTACAAAAGACACACATATGCAATTACTCTCAATATCTTAAAATGCAAAAACTTTTCCAACAATATTTATTTTCACCAAGTTGATCTAAAAGAGTAATAATTATTCATGTATCCTATATATTGCAAATCACATATTGTATAATATATAGTATGTGCATCATCAGATACATTTTACAAAAGGCACACATATGCAATTCGTATCGATTTATCTATTCAAAAATCAAATCGTAAGATATGTATTGTGAATCGTATCAACAACAGTTACAGGCCTAGAGCCAACAATGCAAATGATTCTATTGGCAAAACTGTAGGATATAACCCCCTTGCTTTAAAGTGATGGATTTAAGACCAAACACACCCTACCAACAAAAGAAAAAAAATAAAGAAAAAGAAAAAACAGTACCAAATTCAGAATGAGAAATACCATGAAATCTTGCCAGGTCCTTCCCTCTGCATATGACTGAAGATACCTTCCACCGCCTGCTTCAGCTCCGCCACTGTTGCTGCCTTCGCAACCACAACATCTGCACAATCTCAAATAGGGCCTTTGTTAGCTAATTTTTTAAAATATTTTTTGTTTTACTTGATCCCTCCATCTCAAGATCCTAGTTCCGCCCCTGTCTAGGAAGAGAGATTACCGAAAGAGGAGCCGTCGAGTTTGCGAACGGTAAGTTTGAAGGGCTGCTGGGGAAGCCTGTCGTAAGTAAAACTCTTTCCGGTGAAACCATCAATGCGCAAATCAAGAGAGACAGGGACTCCGCAGCACGAAGAAGCCCGATGATGACGACGACGACGACGACGACGTTGATTCTGCGCTTCGAACGAATCTCTTGGGAGAAAATCGTCGTCGTAGGAAAGGACTTGCATAATAGTGCTGATGAATACAGGTATAACCTTAGAATCGATAATGGAATCAGCCCATGGCTCTCGATCATGGAGGTCTTTGATTTAAATAGGGTTTTTTCATGGAGATTCTCGGAGAAAGACGACTCGCATTGCTTTTAAAGCAGCGGAAATTCAAAAATTAGGGTTTCGTGTGTTTTTTTTTTTCTGGGCACCTTTTCCCGCAACCCGAGCTTCTGTTGAGGAATTTCTAGAGAGAAAAAGAAGAAGAGGGAGAATCGAAAGAATTGTTGTTTCTCGCTACCTGGTTTTGGGGGAGAGGTGACAGTTGTTTACGGTTGGAGGATTAACGGTCAAATGCGCAGGAGCCGTTACAAATATAGTGAAATTATACCCGGTGATGCATTACCGGGTATTGTATTGAATAAATATATATTTGCCTAGTTTGAGATAATTACTTTTTTTAAATTATTTTATTTGGTTTATTTTTATTTTTAGTGAGTATTTTTTATCATTTAGTTAAATTATTATACTTTTCGAATCATCTCATCGAAACAATTCGAAAAAATTATTTTGATCAAAATATTAAAAAAAGACGAGAATAAGTTAAAATAAGTCAATAAGCAAAATCTTATATTATTTATTTTTCGTTTTTAGTGAACTTATTTATCTTTTAATTAAGTTTTTTTACTTTTTTGATTTATTACATCGAGACGATTCAAAAAGATAAATAATCTTATGTTACTTATTTTACGTTTTTTTACTTTTTTGATTTAGCACAAATCGGGCCTATTATATAATAATACACAATTAATTAATATATTTCTTGATAATTACATTATAGAGAATTCATTCTTTGTAATTTCTGAGCTAAAATGGCGAAGTTGACTGGCCATAGACGCTATTTTTAAAAAAAATATAAGTATAAAAATAATGTGTTTCACCGTACTCGTGGGTTTCATTATCCGTAAAAGAAGCGTAGCTCAATCTATACATATTATTTGACTAGTATTACTAATTATATAATCAAAAAATTTCTTTCTAAAAAAATAAATAGCATGTGTTTATTTTTTAACACTAACGTGTTTCAATAATGCATTTATTGATATCCGATGTGTATTAGGCTTATTGTATCTCTACAAATGATTGAATTACAATGTGCATTTACTATTTTGATATATATATTACACGCGTTTTACAATTAAATTTAAATATGTATAACTAAAAATTAAAAATTAAAATAACAAAAAGTTAAAGTTAAAATAATCACAAAACAGAGTTTAAAATTACCAAAGCTAAAGTTAAAATTTAAATAATTAACTAAGTGCACATCAAAGTTAATATGTGTACACATAGTAAGATCTAAAGCAACCATAACTAAAACTTAAAATTATCACATCTTCACAATTTTATATTATGGATTTTGTAATTAAAAAAATATATACGAGCACCTTCTAAATTATCACTAAGTATTAGTTTACCTCCATCAATTTTAAAATTGTACATTTAAGTTCTATAACTATTAAAATTATACAAAATACTCTTTATATGAAGGGATGAAAATGTTACAAATTAAATAGTTGAGAAATCTAAATGTACAATAATTTAGAGGAATAAACTGATATTTGATTATAATTTAGAGGGTGTTTGAGTAATTTTCCCATTAATAAGTTGGTCTTGCCAATCCGGACCAAACAAGATCAATTGTGGATTTGGCCATAAACCTAACCCAGGTGATCCACGCATACCCCATGCCTCATTTTGTTTTAAAATTAGATTTAAAGGAATTAAAAATGATGTAATTACAAATAAAATTGAAAATTATTAATTATATGGTGAAATAAAAAAAATAAAAAAATAAAAATTATATAATAAGAGAGTTCATACATTTTAAAATGTATTCTCTTTCTCGTAGCACTTACTGAAAATAAGAACTAAGACTAATTTAAATTCAAAGTCTATAATGGATGCCCGCCTTCTCTATTCTTGCTAGAACTCTTCACCATTAACAATAAAATGATGTAGAAAAAATGGTTCTATTAACACTCCATTTGAAAAATAATTTCTGTATTTATAAATATTGTAAGTTATTTCTTATGTCAGTAACGGTGGTGATAGTGACGACAATAGAAACGACAGTTATAGAAGTAGTGGTAGTGGCATTGATAGTTGCAACGATTGTTGTGGTGATGGTGGTAAAAGAGGAAAAAGGAAAAACTAGAGGAGGAAGAGATGGTGGTATCAGTGGTGGAGTTGGTGGCTACGATGATGGTAGTGGTGGGAGACGGTGGTGGTGGTAGCGGTGGCAACAGGAAAATAATGGCGATGGAGAAGATTTCGGCGTTGTTGGAGATGGTGGTAGCATTAGTAATTGTGGCAATAACAATAGTGATGGCAGTATTACAACGGTGGTGAAGGTGATGACGGCGATAGTGGTTATGGAAGTAGTCGCGACCATGGTGGTGGTAGTGGCGGCAGTAACAATGATATTAATAGCGTCTTTAAATCTATTTTTATTTTTATTTAAAAAAGTTATTTTTGAGGTATCACCCGACCCAAACACCAGAAAACAAAAACAAAAAAATCAAAATAATTTTGCATGAAATAATTTTAATTATAAAATATTTTACATTAAAACAAACGGAGCCTTAGTAAAAAACATTTTCCATTTTGTGATGGCGAAAAATATTTTTCACCCTTACTATTCTATCCACCTACCGCAGTTACTCACCATATCATCACCATCCTCACATCTATTCATCACACCACTACCACGATCATAATTACTATTGGCAGAGCTATGTTGAGGCTAGAGAGCCATGGCTCTCCCAACTATAGTAGAAATTGTAAGTATTATATAGTAGTCAATCCATAAATAATTTAAATTTTTGTAGAAAACTTGTGCCACCACTCACTCATCTAAATTTTTTTACATAAGATTTAGCCACCCCAAATTAACGCTTCTAACTTTACCCATGATCGCTGTCACCACCACATCCACTATTTCCCACCACCACAGCTGCCACTAATCTCGTTACAACCATTGTTGCCACCACTGCCGCCACTCTTCCATCGCTACCACCACCACCTCACCACTACTACCTCTTGCCACCCTCGTTGCACTAACACCACAAGCCACCACCAGTAGTATCACGACCAATGCTAACATTCTCCTACCACCACCACCACCAATATTAATATTATTATAATTATTAATACTATTATTTTCAAATTAGCAACCCGTATAAAAATATTTTTCGTCAAAATAAACGTAGCCTAAAAATATAATAAAAGTTAAAAGCTTGCTAAAGAGACATTTCATGTGTTCATGTATATTTGAAAGACTATATCAACCTTGCAATAACTTCTTAATTGATTGTATTTACAAAAACTCTTTCTAATATATCCCAATGTGGAGTGTTAGTAGTATTGTTGACATATCTAAGTGGAAATAAAAAAAAATGTATGTACCTTACAAGTATTGCAAAAAAATAGTCAGATAATAACTAATTAATTAATTACATCATTAAGAAATTCACTCCTTAAATTTAGGTTATTGCATTTGCAATACCAAAACATGTGAGATTCAATCAAATGCTAAATGTTGAAATTACTACATATTTTTTTAAATTTCTTAATTTCGCATAGATAGATTTGATGTTAAAATTATTCGTTGTCCTTTTTAAATCCGATTACAATAGTAGGTGTAGCTTATATGAATATTAATTTACAATTCATATAATAAACAAATTGTGTAGTCTTGGTGATGGAAAAGTAGGAAGGGATTGGTCAATGTTAGAAATAGGGCTAATTTTAATTGGGATCAGTTTTTGTTTTGTATGCTTTGAGGAAAAATTGGCTTTTCTTTGGTTAAATTGTATTAAAAGTGACTTTAGCTATGAGTATAGCTATTGATTTAGAGATTATTTGGCAAAGTTATTGCTAGTAACTTTTAGCTTCATGCTACTAATTTTAGTCATATGTTACAAATTTTTCCAAACACTCACAACTTCTGCTATAACTTATAATTATTTTTTTTCTATTTCAGTTACAAGTTACAATCTTTACCAAACACTCATAACTTTAGTTGCAAATTACAATCTATAAACTACTAATTTTCGTAATGCCAAACACCAACTTAGTATGGCAAGATTATAGAGAATTCTTAATGAATAAGTAATATGGTGCAATAAATAGTTTGAATAAATATTGCTTATGATAACATTATATAACATAAAAGTATTTATACTATGTTTAATAAGGACAAGATATGTAATTAAATAATATAATGTAATTATTTTTAACTGTTGCATAGAATGGGGAAAAAAGTTCGAAATTTTTAAATCTTCCTCAATATTTTGTTCTCTATGATATTAGTTATCATTTTATTTAATCCTTTATATATTGTATTACTTACTAATATGAGTTAAGCTCAAACAGATGGAGTATTAGTGGCCTACAATGGTACTGATTGTATGGACTGGAGAAGGCCTGAAAGCAATAAAAACAGTATCAAGATTTATGGGTTGTTTGGCAAAATTTCTTGTTAAAATTTTTAATTTTTTACTAATTTTAATTATAAATTACAATTTATTCTAAACACGTGCAGCTTCTACTACAAACTAAAACTACTTTTTTTTTCTATTTCAGCTAGAAGCTATAATCTTTGTCAAATACTCACAACTTTTGCTTAAAATTACAATTTATAAGTTATTAGTTACAACAATACCAAACTCAGCCATGGAATATAATGCTGTAAGGATGGCTCGTTTTGTGGCTGTTCTTGTTGATGCTGGATTGTATGCATTGAAAAGGGCTTGAAAATGATAAAAATGAGTATCAAGATTTTATAATGGAATTGAATGTTATTAGTTATCTTGCAACATAAATAGTAGAATCATAGATTAAATTAAAATATATTAGTTATATAAGATAAGATATTGAATATATATACTATATCATAAAATTATGTAATGTAGAATTATTTATACTTTTTTTAATTAGTATAAAATAAATAATTAAATAATAAGATATAACTGTTTTTAACCATTATATTAAGTAAGAAAATAGTCCAAAGATTCTAATCTTCCACAAAACCACATTTTTTATAGTATTAATTATTCTCCATTTAATACCTTGCATACTATATACTCTCTTTTATGATATTAATATTCTCCATCTAATACCTTGCATACCGTACAACTTATCTAGTGGTCTAATACAATATCTCTCTTTTTCTGACATAATAGGCCAGCACCCTCTATATTGATCTCTGGCCTCGGAGAAAGAGGCCCGGCTATCAATCACGAGGGTGACGATATGGATCTCACTCTTTCCCGTCAAATTTCGGCTTAGATCTCCTAAAAAAACTCGTGACTATCAGCATCACGAACATAAAGAATTAGGTCTAGCTATGAATTTAATGGCTAAAGAAACAACATACTAAAAAAATATGTAAAATTTAGGTGTTTTCAATTTTTATCCCAATTTTAGTCAAAGAACTGAATTAAACAAGAAAACCTAATTGTCAGAAAATCAAACAATGCTATGGGCATATAATCCTTTCTCTTTTTATTTTGCTCATAAGAGGACCGGGAATAAAAGATGCAAAAGGAGAATAGAAGGCATCATACTTAACTGCCACAAAAAGTAACAATTAGATATAGATCTATCTTAAGTTTGAATTTTTATAGTAAACTTCAACCGTTATGGTTCAACTTAAATCCATCTTGCTGATACGAACCATTCATCAAGCAGTGCTCATCAAAAAGATTATTAATGCAACAAAGTATCTCCATTTTTCTGTCAACTTTTTCAATTAGCTCGACAAAATGAACAATTCGTATTTTCGAGATAGACTTAAATTGACCCCATAGCGGTTGAACTTTATAGTAAAGTTCAAAATTCAAACTTTTAAAAAGTCAATCCTAATTGATCTGCAGCGGATATACATCATTGGCTTTAATCCACATAAAGCAATAGAAAATACAAACAATCACAAAATACATAAGAATATACGTGGTTTGGCAAAGTGCCTACGCTAACGGGACGAGTAAAAAACAAACTACTATAATCAATAAGAAATATACAATTTTTCTCATTCTCTATAGAGCCTCAAACTAAGCTTCTCTAGTGTATCACTTTTAATCCTAGACGAAACAAAGGGTTCATATATATATAATCCTCGATCAAAAACCTTAAAATAACTTTTAGTTCGTCGCGGCAGCGCTCGAGTGGTCAACGAGCGTGTGCTAGCACCATCACTGTTGCTCCCTAAACGTCGCAGTGCTCGAGTGCCTTGCTAGCGCCCCCGGCTAGTGCTTGGTTTTGTCGTCCCGGCGCTCGAGCTTCCAACCAGCATCCTGTTAGTGCTTGGTTCTGTTGTTCCGGTGCTCAAACGCCTAATTAGCACTAGCTAGAGCCAACTGGCGCCAACTAGTACCGACTTTTGGTTTTTGAGAAATTCAGGATAAACTCAACACTAACAATTATACACTGGTCCTTGGTCTGCGAACACTGGCTCGGCATACTGAGCCGGATTCAGGTGAATATCCTAATTCTATAGAAACCAAATAAGACAACCATTAATCATGTAACAACTGAGAGGTACAAGAATAAATGGCCTCAAAGTAAGGCACTGCAATAGGGCAGAAACTGCAACAACATAGTAGACTATATTCTGTAATGTCGTATTTATTCAAATTTTCAGCAAGCAATTGGATTAAAAAGAATACCAATCATCATTACACCAAGTAAAGCGACCATTATTGTACAAGGAGAAGGATACAGCTGATATATGCCTAAATTCCTCATCTAATATTCATATTTAAGGGTTATAATCGAGCAATAGCATTGATTCCCCTTGGGAAATTAGGATTGACAAGTTCCTACTTAGAACTGCTTTCTTCAGGTCCAGTATATCTTCAAAAATGCCACGATCATTGAATAAAAAATGTGAAGTATAAATGAAGCCAGCAGCCTATTACCTTCATTGATCAAAAGACTAGCGTTCGAGCAGCGTGAGCAGTCACTTCCCTATGAGCTTATAGTAGGCGTACAAACCCGATCCAACAAAACCGAGCAATTGGCCAATAACATTGAACTACAAACACAACCCATCAGGTTTTCTCTTAAAAGCAACTTTCATGGAAAGGAAACAATAAAAGGAGTAAAAAGTCAAAAGTCAAAAGTCCATAAGTAGTGGCAATTGAGAAAGCACGAATAAAAAATTTGCACTCACCAAGTCAAATGGAAGACCACCGAAGAGCATCCAACCAAGTCCAATGGTGAAAAGATCCTACACCAGCACAACCAAAAGTTGACAGGATCCTAAGCAGTTCGTTGTGTTTCAAAAAGCAAGGAATATGAACAAATCTACTCAGTTGCGAATTCAATGAAGGTTCAAGGGAGACACGTCCCGTCCCCCGCCCCCCATTTCATGTTTTGATGTTCCCATTTTTACTCCTATGAAACTGAATTCTTCTCACAAGACTTTCTACCGGAAAAACTTTAGGGTTGAAAAACTCAACCTCCTTAAACTACTGTATTTGTTAAAAGACTCAACTCATTTTGTAAAGGAAACTTCTAAATGCACATAGTTTTTTGCTTTAGTACACCACTTGATCCATTGGGCGTACAAATGTGTAAATACTTGTACTTGTGAATGTACAAAGCCATAGAGCATGTGCATTTATTACATCTCATAAAATATATTTGATTCATTCTTTCATAGGACACATATAGCAGAACCCATTGTGAGGAAAAAAGAGTGTCCAGACACTTTCTAAAATACACTAAAGAGGCAAGACAAGAGTCACATTGCCATGGCTAGATGACTATAAGTGGTGATCGAACCAATTACCGCGGCGAGTGATGATTTTCTTGAACATATTTTATACAGATCTAGAAAAATACTTTTAAAAAATAGCAGTTGGAAATATCTTAATACAAAAGAGAGATGATAATTTTTCTCAAAAACCTAGCTTTAAAACACTTTTTCTTACTTTTCTTGACTTTAAACTAAATAAGTAAAAAATATATATATAGTTTGGTTAAAAGGTGTAAGCCGCCGGTACAAAGACAAAGATTTTTGACCATTGATTTTTTAAAAACTTTGAACAAAAGACTGAGAACTAATTTTAGATCACGAGTCAAAGGAGTCCAAAGTCAAAAAAAGTGGTACATCTCGTAAGTTTGATTCCTAGACCCGCCACTAAATCTACTGTACATTAAAAAAAACATATTCCCAGTAAGTGAATTTTGTACACCCTTATCCACCAGTAAAACAAGTATAAGTGGTCACCAGGAAATGCCTCAGCCATCTTATAGCTTAATTCAGGATATCATTCTCGATATTTAAACCAATAACACAAGTCATCTCTAACAAAGTTTCATGCATCTATTCAAATCCATTGATTTTTTTCAAAAAACTAAATAAAATGGAAACAAAATTGATGTAATTCCAATCTGCACAAATCAGATGCATTGACTAGAATGCAAAATTGGAAACTTAGGCCCCATTTGGCTAAGGGATTTTTTTATGCTTATTGACTTTTTAAGTCTAAGAGCATCAAAAGCCAAATGGCTAGTTTGGCTGCAAAAACCCAAAAGGCTCTCTTATCTTATCTTTTTTTTTTTAAAGCCCGAAAAGCTTTCTATTTTGTCAAACAACAAAAACTAAAAAACAATTAAAAACCTAACAGATCAAACGCAATTGGGCTATGTGTGTGTGTGTGGCTTTTTAGCTAATAAATCCAAAAGGTAAAAAGCTCTCTTTTTAGCCTTCAACTAAACGCCCTTGATATGCTTAATTTTGTCAAGGCAATCAATCAGTGTCAAGTCTGAAGACCACCACCGGTGCTAAGCCATATGGCATATTTGCATAAGATGACTGTTTCGGGTCAAGAGTTCTGTCATTCTTAGAACAGTATCACTTGTTTAGGCTGGCAATAACCCTAGTTGGGTGGGTAACTTGACACATAATGTATGGATATTTGCTAAGGCTTTTTTCATATTTGTTAGCATTGTGAATGTAAGAATAAAAAAATAAATAATAAACAAACCTTCAAATTACCACAGATTGTCTGTGTCAGTGCTGAATTGAGAGTTGTGTTCAGGAATATACTGTAATTCAAGAAGAAAGCCAATATGCAGGATAGAAGCAACACAACCTGCCCATTTAATATGCACAAATAAGTCAAGTTATTAGAACGGAATAGTAACAAAAAAACAAAAGAAGACATGAGCATAGAAACAATTATAGGTACCAAAAGTGACCAAGTAGAATGTGAATTTCCATATAATTTAGGCACACAAGATAGTAAGATAATATGAAGAAATAAACCACATCAACGGGTTGACAATTGACCAAGTGGCTGTTGGCCCAATAATATGGGCGTTACCCTCCCAAATGACAGGTGGGGATTTCAAATCTTGCCACGTGCAAGATGGGAGTTGGGGGGAGGGGGGTTGCCAATCAAAAAAAAAATGGTTGACAATTGATGATGAAGAAATCAAGCTAAACTTGTCTACAGTGTACTTGGACATTTAACAACATTAGATAGTTCAAGATTTATCCACTAACATGGACGTGAGATATATGAACCAAATGTCACAAAGCATGGTGATATGTCAATGAAGTGTCAGCCAAGAAAGCTGAGAACTCATTTCATGGTCACAACTCACATGTGCAATGGTGGTTCAAACATTCTGTGATCGATTCCATCACACTGATTAGATTAATGAAGTAAAAAGAGAAGATGGGAAGAAAAGAATGGAAAGAAACCAAAAAAAAAGGGCCAATCCCTTTCAGTGAACCTTCTTTATTTTATTTATTTATATATTTATTTATTTATTTCGGATAAGTTGCAAACCCTGTTTATTTCTGGGCTCTTTTTTCGAATTGGTATAGAATGGCACTTGAGATTTTTTCAAACAGTATTGCTTTCTATGTTTATATCTGATAAATAATTTGAGTTTGTTAATCTTCATGAATTAGAATTCAGGTAATGATAAAAGACACCTTCACCTTTACTCTGTAGTTAAGGAGCTGGTTTCGGAGTTGGGTTTAATAATAACCTGAGTGGTTGCAATAATAATATAAAATTGTTTTAAGGTAGAATATTGAATGGTTAACATGGGGGACACCACTGAAGGATATCGTGGTAATCTGGTGTAGGCGGGATAAATACCTTCAAAAGTCCGCTACAGCAAAATTTGATCACATCATTGGAATTTTAGAGAAACAGTGGAAAGTAACTAGCAACGTCATGAAGCAAATTGAGGAATGGTGCAGTGCAGATTGGTCCCCAGGTCAGGTACAAAACCAAAGTTTATTGTTTCCTGACCCAACTAATATGGTGCAGGAAAGTCTTAACAAACTTAAATTAAGTTGCCTACAATTGAAATTATGGTGGGATTTTGGTTACAAAACGCTTCAATGTTTAGGGTTTCAAACTGTTCAAGAAAAGTAGATGCTGAATCAAACTATGAGGATCACATAACATTTTCGATACACAAACACCGATTTATCCTTCAAACTTATGCAAAATGAACTAATAAACTTAACAAAGAACATGCATAGTGAGCTTGAATTTGTAGCCCCAAAAAAAGAAGATACATCATAGGGTCTGCTGAAATTAGTTAAGAAGGGCATAACAAGATAGCCTAATTATAATTGCAAACAAAGATTGTAAAGACAAACAACAATTTGAAGGTCATAGTTGAAAATCTGCATGAGATTGGACAGAAATGAAATTCCAAGTCCTTCTCCACGAGAGAACATTCCTGAGTATCCAAATCAAGTTCGCAATACAATCAGTGAACTTAAATAAGAAACTTTTGTAGGTGATCAACAAATTACCAGAAAGCCAGGTGAAAACATATATGGAAAGTTCATGATCATCTCCCAGTCACCACGAATAAATGTCCAGAACAGTAAGAATGGCCCGCATATTATTCCTACATCAGAAAGTAAAATGATCTCCACTGAGTAGTAGAATCTAAGAGCACCAATGCAACCAAAAAAAAGAAGGATAATCAAGTTTTTTTTTTTAAGGTCCTATTAACTAACCATTGCACCACATAAGGCCAAAGCTATTGAGGCCACTAGATTTCCCTGTGAAAATGAAGTATCAGTCCTGATTTACCAAAAAAGAAAAAAAAGGGAAAAAAGATCTATCAAGTTGCTGAAGAGGATCTTCCAAAGATAAGAAGCACTACCAATACGCGCTATGGTTGCAAGATATATTGCTGTAGTAATATTGGCAATGAAAACAACAGCATAGCCATAGGAATCAAATGACAAATCCCGAGCTCCAGCAATAAATGCACCAAGGACGATCAATGCCACACTGATAACACCTTAAGTGTTTGGTTAAATAGAGGAATTAGAAACATAACAATTCAGTAAAAAGATATCTATTTCTCGTGAAAATATACACACACGCATACACAAACAATGCCAAATGCTGTAATGTCTCAAAATGTTGTGTTATGATTGACTATTTGGTGTAGCTAAAAACATAATAGCATTCATAATGGAATGGAGAAAGACTTAGATTTGAGTGAAACCAGACAGAAAATTATTAGTTCATAAATGGCTTGATCTGGGAATATCGTACAAGTATGTTCCTGTAGGAAATCTGAAACCCACCAACCAACCCACCAACCAAATTGGCCTTTCAGATGGTTAAACCATAGTCATGAAAGTATGTACCAACAATTTTCTACATTTATTGAAGACAAAATGCAGATGCAAATCTGTTACAACCAGAAAATACAAAATTCACAATGATTTCCATAAATGTGTGATCAAAGACGTTTGCTCCAGCTTTTCTTGATAAGTGATGTCTCCATCAAGTTAAAATTAATTATGATTACATCATATAACTAAGAAACATATATAGTACATCACCATACTGATTCATTACTGCAGACAAAAATTATGTAACTTTTCCTTTTGCTCTAATTGTAAAACCACCCTTTTTTCCAATGGACTATTAGATGGGCAATGCATAATGTATTCAATCTCTAAGTTGGTAAAAATCTCTAACGAAAGTATCATCAGACATCAACTTTTCAAATATAATTTCTTGGTGAAGTAAAAGGGAAAAGAACAAAATGGCATCTATTTGGATGTTTGTCTAGAGAAGACCCATAGAAAAGAGTCGAGCAAACCTCAAGGAAAAACATTCAAAGGGAATGCCCTGATACCCAATCTTCAGGATGAAGTAAACTACAGCTCAAATCCAATAATTCATAACTATTGCAAGGTGAATTTGATGATTTTGTAAGTAACAAGAGAATTTTACTGATTTCAAATGTATGTTCCTACACTGCATATTCAGCTCACCTGAACAATGCCCTGAAGTTAGAATACACACATACACACACACTTGAATGCAGTAGAAGTCAAAATGACCAGTCTTGAACGGAATAAAAGTCAAAATAACATTTTGTTTTTAGAACCCTGGGTTCTAATAATCATCATTATCTCTTAATGATCAAGGGCATACACACTATGAGAAAGCAGCACTTAGAAAGAGCAGGTTACCTTCCGACAACAGAAGAAGTGTACTTCTGTCCAGCCAGAACATACTCGACAATCATTGTAAATACCACAGTTGTCCTCCTAAGGGTAGTGTACATCGGTACATTTACTCCTCGGACAGACTCCATGGTAGCTAGCTTTCAAGGAGAAAATTAATGATAGCATACATTAGTTATGACTAGAATTGAAGTTAAGTGCCAGTTTAGGATGCCTAAAAAGTTTGGCTTTTAAGAGGTTTAGCTTTTTCAGAAAAAAGAGAAATAAAAAAAGTTAGATTGTTTGGAATAATTTTTTGTAGTAGCTTTTTTGCTTTTTTGCATTTTATTGAAATGTCTAAAATGCCATAACTTTTAGTTTTTACGCTGTAGTGTTTGTTGGGATATTAACATAACTTTTTTTGTTTTTGTAAGCAGGATTGACTTTTTTATGTAAAGGTATTATAGTAATTTTGTTTGGAAAAAAGTTAAGATGCTTGGGATATGTATTGGCTTTTTTCTTAAGATTAAGAGATGACAAAAAAGTTAGTTAGCTTTTTTTTAAAACCAAACAATGCAACTTAAAAGCTAATTTTTTTTCAAAAAAAGCCAACTTAAAAGCTAGCCCAAACAAGCCCTAAGACTTTCCACTGAAAGAAAAGTTCTTGATAAAACAGTGAGATGACATACCATGTAAAGCAAATAGGTCAGTGCCAGAGGTGAGGTGTGAATCAACGTCTTTAATGGAACAAACATTGTGGAGTTATCGGTGATAGTCAAGGATTCAGTTCCATTGAAAGATATGAGCTTCCAGCGTCTTAACACATAAAGAAAAGTACATGAACATATCATCTGCAGCAGACAAATATAAAACATTGAAACCGATAAAAAAACACAAAAACAAATAGGTAAATAAACAATTGTTCAAAGGTCAGAATCCATGTTAACATGGAGGCCCACGTTCAAATGGGGCTGGCAATTACCAAGTGAATTCAAATGCACAAACAGGGCATACTAATGGAAATCATATAAATGCTCAAGACTCAAGATTCACTAAATTATAAGAAGCCAGGAGTTTACCGTAAGCATCACTTGGTCTACCAATAGGTCCAATACTTGCCTGCCAGGGTACTCAAGAGAATAGTTATCAAAATCTTACGATTAACGATTCAGTTCGCGATTCGATTCACGATTTATACATAAATCGATACGAATCTCTGGGTGAATCTATTTTGTGGTAGAATCATAAAAAATGCTACGATTCGCAAGTCAATTTACTATTTACAATTCATGTGGTTTTTAAAATTGTCATAAACAACAAATCATGAGCTCCTATTTACCACTTTTGTTTTATTTTGAAAGTACTATAATATAACATAGTATGTTTGTTGTAAAAATAAGATATATTATGCATAATTTGCTGCTCATTTGAGTTTGGAGAATATAATAAGAGTAAGGCATATCCGATTTATGTTGAAAATGTCAAGATATATTTTTTAAGGATTTAAATGATGACAATAAATAATGGTTTAAGATGATATGGGTTAGATCAGTTAGACTCAACGATACACAATATTTTTTCTATACAATAAGCATACAAAACATGCTTGAAAATGTATTATATTTAATCTAAAGAGTTTTCACTATCTCTTTTATTATTCCATACTCTTGAGATTTTTTCGTTCATTTTATGAGTTTCGAAAGAAAATATTCTCTTTGTTTTTTCGTTCAAAAGAGAATACTCTTTAGATTTTTTCATTCATTTTATGATTTGTTTTTTTTTTTTAAAAAAACAAATCATAGTATATTCTCTTTGTTTTTAAAAAAAAAAAAAACTTATAGTAAGTTAGATTTGAGCTAAAATCTCTTAATAAAGGAAAACATATTCCCAATTAGAATATATAGTCTTGTTCTTATTGTATAATTTGTGTAAATATTAATTTTATTTATTTTATCTCATACATCTAAAATATTTAACATTATATTTATAATTTATGCTAAATCTTACGATTCTTGATTCAATTCGATTCGCAAAAGAAAGATTCCGATTCACGATTTGACAACTATGCTTACGAGAGTAACTTCTGTATCTTTTTGAAAACTCTAAACTTGTCAATTATCTATCCACTGAATTTTGTAAATTTCTGACAGGAGTAAAAGGACATCTATAAAGCACGGGTGTGGGAATGCGGTACAGGTATGGTACAATACAGGTATATTGGTACGATAAAATCTAAAAACATAGGATATGGGTATGCTTACAGTACGGTAGTAAATTTATTTATATATTGTACTTTTTAGTATTGCATTACAGATATGCTAAATATAAAATTATTTTTAACTTATGAGATATAAAAAATAAATGTTAGATCATATTAGCATTGTCATCCCAAGGCTATCTTTGGCAATTGCTAGTTTGGACTGTAAATGGCGATACTTGTTGGGCTGGCCGACAATTGCTATGGCATTCGTAATAGTTTAAAGTTGTTTTTTTGCAGTCGCAAATCCTAAGAGAAAGTATCAAAAAGTGTATTTTCTTGCACAAATTTAAAATTTTAACATTTTATTAAATTAAAGAATCTAAATCATGTTTTTTAATACTTCAATTTATTTTTAGATCAAAAGAGATAACATATTATTTATTTACTCTAGTACTTATTTAATTTTAAAAGCTTCATATATTAGAGTACCTAGTACGTACCGGTGCCGTACCCTGACCTAGTGCATACCCGGTGCGTGTATGGCACCATTTTCAGAGTACCCGTGCTTCATAGGAGGACATGGAGGGAAGGAAAAGAGAGATAAAGATAACCTATGCAGCACGAACATGGATATGAAATGATAAGAATATGAACACATGGGAAAACCTAGAAAATAGGATAAGGCTATGGCTAAGATACGTTTTAAAAGTAGCTGCACTGGCAGGTGCTGTGTTGATGTTAACCTTCAATATTTACCACAAAACTTTTCAAAGGAATAAAGGACTGCCTTGGCAAAATATATTTTGGGAATCATACAAAAGCCAAGTCCCTGCCACTAGAACCGCTCACAATCTTTGGCAACAGACAAAGGTGCATGACACCCCTCAC
>JAOTRH010064886.1:0-51016 GCA_034768845.1 Heliamphora exappendiculata | reverse complement strand
TGGCCAATCCAATTGTAATTGAATCTGCTCTTGAAATCTGGATTTCCATGGCCAATGAAATTCACAGATTCCAACATATATTACTTCATATTCATAGCCATTCATGGCCCTCCTTACTTCGGCCCTCATCTTCATTTTTTCTGATTTAGTATATTGTTCCACCGGACGTGTCAAATTTGTTAACCAAAATAATAATTTAATCTCCTTCGAAAGGAAATTCCTTTTGAACACCAAGCGATTGCTTCTAAGTTTTATGCCTTGTTTTAAGATTTCGTTAAAAAAAACTCACAAATGATGAAATCAAAGCAATAAAATTAAAATTTTATTAACTTTGATGAAGAACCGATTACAAAAACTAAAATCTACTTCTATGAACTTGAAAAAAATTACTAAAAAAATAAATTAATAATAATAATAATAAAGGCAGTCTGCCAAGTTGTGTGTAGATACTCATAATAATTATCTCTTATAGAATTCTCCATAAAAAAACTACCAATAACCGCTATTAACTCCCTACTACTACTTTAACTATGAATTAATCCTACAATGCTAAGTGTCTCTTCATGTAGTTATAACTTCTGGTAACCGCTATTTTTTTTTTGTTGTCACTTGTCGTCCTTAAGTAATATGGGTATCTTATAACTATATTATCAAGCTTTTATAAAATATAATAGGTTATTTAAATAAAATTACTTTTCATTAAGTCTATAAAAAATAACATACCAAAATAAAATACTCGACAGAAAATTTATAAATTATGGTGTAAATAATGTGATAACTCATTTTTATTGAGTGATTATGAGACAAATAATAATTTATATAATATAAATTGTTATAATTTATTTATCAACAGTACGTACCATGTAAGATCGATCACTTGCCATTTGAAACAAGCTAGGAACTTAATTGAGAATCTGATTGCAAATGAGATTATTTGAAATAATTTGTTATAATAGTTTTTTTGTTTAAATATTTAATACTTTTTTATATATTTTTAAATGTAGTATTCAGGAAAATAGTTTTTTTTTTTCCTTTCAAGATAGAGTTAGCTTTTTATTGAGAACATAATGAAGCATTTTATTTTTAAAAAGGTATTGTATAAGGTTTTTTTATTGAAAATTGGGGTTAAAATCAGTGATCTTTTTAAAAATCTCAAACCATGTAGCTTAAAAACTAACTTCTTATTAATTAGATTCAAAAAAAAAAAAACTAAATTTTTAGATACCACAAACAGGAGCTAAGTTGGACCCCTATACATGGGCGGAGTTTGGCCTCCCCCAATTTTTATAAATAATTGTATAATTTATTTTTTAACAAAATTACAATTTACAAAGCTAATATTCTAATATTTTTATTTTCAATAATGCTATAATAACTACATTTGTGTAAGTTTGTGTTTGGAGTAACTTTCTTTTAGGCTTTTTAGCTTTTTGATTTTTGATTTTTATAAAAAAATAAATGAAAAAAAATATTTAAAAAAATCAATTTAAGCCAAACTAATAAACTTTTTTTTAAGGTGTTTAAGCAAAAAATTTCTGAAAAAAAATTAAACTAAAAGCTAAGTCTGCTCCACGTCTCCAATGTCATCATTGCTCATTGGCTAATTTTTAACTCTGCAGCACTCGAGCTATTTTGGCTATTTCACTCATTAATCTCTCCAACTTAGGCTCTGAGCGATAACTTTTCCTTTTTTTTAAGTTAAAAATGACAAAAACTTTAAGTTGTTCGTTTGGTAAAAAAAATTTAAAAATTTAAAAATTAAAAATTTAAATAAAAATACAAATTTTTATAATATTTTATTTAAATTTTTATTACTTTTAAAATACAATAATATCATTTATTTATAACTTATGTACTACTATTACCAATTACATATAATTATTAATATCAAATATATATAAAAAAGTAAAGTTGTCCATTTTGAATAAAAAGCAAAAAAATTAACTTTTTACCAAACAATTAATTTCAAAAAAGTTAACTTAAAAGTTAAGTTACTAACCAATTTAATTTGAACTCAATTTAGTTTTTTTTTAAATATATAAAAATAAATAAAAAATTAACTTTTAAGTTAGTTGTCAATCGGCCCTTAGTCTTTTAATTTTAAAATTTTACTTTACATAAATTACAGAAATTAAAAAAAAATAAAAATCATCCTAATTTTTTTTTCTCGGCTCCTCAATACAAATTTCGGTTCAGCCCCTGCCTCCACATGATCAATAAATGTGTAATAGGTGCACGAATCTCTACTCATTAAAATACACTACAAGAACCCTAATTTTTTTTTACAAGTTTGATGTGATCAGGAATCTCTGATAATAGACAATAAAGTAATACTCGAAGCAATAATATTGTATATATTAACATGTCATTTGCCCATGCTTTCTTATTTCTTATTTTTTATTTTTCATATAATCAAATGTTAAAATTTACATATTTGAAAAATTAAAATTAAAATAATTAAATAACTGAATCTAAATTTATATAATTATAGTTAAAGTTATAGTAGCTATAATGTCAAGATTAAAATAACCAAACAGGTTTTGGTTACAACTGTACACAATAGTAACTTAAAGTTGCCTGATTAAATTCTACAATTTGTAGAACTAAAATCAAAATTAAAATTACTAAAAAAAATATAAGCTATAGAATTTATTTTATAGGTGGACAAGATTTTGGGTTACAACCTCACAAAAGACAACATGGCCCACGAAAGAGTTTGGTCATCCTAGAAGGGCTACCTATAATAATTTGGGCAGGGCAACCTATAATAATTTGGGCTCATGAAGAACGACGAAGTTATAAAAGGTTGATAGGTGAAATCATCATTCAAGAAAATTCCATCCTAGAGATAATATCTTGAGGAAGACGAAACAGTCCTAGAAGAATGACGACTGCTAAGAAAAAATGAGGAGAAATTCATAATTGATCAGGATATAAAAAAAAATACGTGAGATCTGAACTATTTTAAGTGACACCTCTATAAATGAGTAAGCATATCTAAAAAAAAAAAAAGTATAATATTTATACTAATTCTTGCTTAAAAACACATCTAAAAGAGAATTATAACTTGAGCTTAGAGTGCTTTCTGGTTAACCATAGTCAAAAAGTATTAACAATGTTCTTGTTCGTTAGGCAGGAGCCGAGAACATAAAAAAATAGAATAATTAATGGTTTAGTACTTGATTTGGATAAAAATATTGTTCGTTTGGGGGAAACCTTGTTAGTATTTTATGTGTTTGGCATTTATGGAGTGTTTGGTAAAATTATTGCTATTAATTTTTAGTTTTTTATTATTAATTTTATTTATAAATTATAATTTTTTTTAAACACTTATAATTTCTTTTACAAACTATAATTATTATTTTTTCTATTTTAATTACAAGTTATATTATTTATGAAATACTTATAATTTTTACTATAAATTATAATTTATAAGTTATTAATTTTAGCAATTTCAAACACCACCAAACACTCAAAAGATGTAAGAGAACTTGTGAAACGAGATGCAAAAGCAATTCTACAATTTCAGAAAAATTATTGAGAAGTGATTCAAAATTTATAATTGAATGGGTGAGAGTCATTTCAAAAATATTAATAATATATAAGTTTTGTCTCATTAAATTATAAGTTTATCTTCTATTTCGCTTCATTTTCAGTTTTAAATGTCTATTAAAATTTATTTTAAAACTACTATTTCGTATATGGCGGTGATGGAAAAATCTCTAATTTTTAGAGCCTATGATGTATTGTTCTCCCTTTATCCTCTCCTCTGCACCTCTAATTTATCTTTTCTCAACTAAAGCAATCCAAGCTCCTGCTTTGACAACAAATTTCTATTGCCCTTGAATTTCTTGGGTCATGAAATCTTTAAAATTATAAAGAATCGATCTCAAAATATATAAAGTACTTATCGTAATCAATTGTAAACCAAAATTATATGAATATTTTAAATGATGCTCGCCCACAATAAACAAGAGTTCTAGCTTTGCTTATATATATATATATATATATATAAAAGCAAAAGTAGAACTCTTGTTTATTGTATATAAATATATACTATGCAAAATGTTCTCTCATATTACAATTAATTTGAGTTGATATTATTAGGATAAAGATGGAGATCAATATCCTTGTTGCTAAACTAGAGCTATCAAATGCTACTATGGAATTGAAATAAACAAAATATAGAATAGGTTCCTATCTAGAGTACTTCAAATCAAAGAGAATCTGGACAGAAGTGGTGGCCAAGAGAAAAAGATAAGAGAAAGGAACCAATTGAAATGACTCTCAGGAAGACAGAAAAGTTTGATTATTATTGATCAACATGGACTCATTGAAAGTTAAGGAGGAGGACAAATGAAGGAAAACAAAAAAAAATTAAAAAAATGAGGAGATTTTTCTTTTTTATTTTTGTTTGGTAATTACTTGGGTTAAGAAAATAAACAAAAATTATTAAGATTGTCCACTAGGTTGACAAGGAAGTGAAAGGATTATTATTTGGTCATTTTGCAAATAAATATTAATAAATGAATAAATAAATCACAGAACCTTCAGTCTTGTCTGCAACTGATAGTAGGTTGCTGCTGGGTGCTTTAGTCACATACTCACATGTGAGAAGGTAAAGCACAATTATTCTGAAGAGTAGCTCCAAAACCATATATAGATAAGGATGAAGTTGATACAATGCATATATATGTTATATATTTAATCGAATCAAACCAGAAAAGAAAACAAAAGCAAACATACAACAATTCAAAGAGTTATGTGGTTCAACTTATACTTTAAATCTGCGGATAAAATTCCACATAGAAATCACTATAAAAATGATAAAACAATGAACCGACAATTTCTATATTTCTCGTAACAAACCCTAGATCCTGAATATAAAAAATTATAATACAACGGGTCAAATCTATATTTGTCCATTAATTAAATGGATCGCCCAAACTAAATCATGAACAGTTAAGAAAAATTGAGGTAATTACAAAACAGTACTGACTCACAATAATATATAAGTGACCAATTTACATTCTAGCTATAACATGAGCATTATTGCCATTAAACAGTTTACCATTTTCATCACTTCAATAAAGCACAAAATATATAACTAATATTTATGTTTCAAAACCAACTCATGGATATTTATAGGACAACATCACTATTGATAATAATATAATTAAAGGTAACGGGAGATCGGAGGGGGAAGGGGGGCACTTGTATTAAGAGGAAATGAGATTTTGGGTTGATCTATACAAATTAAATACTACAGTTTCTCTCTTTGAGATTATGTGATCTGGTTTCTATCCTCCCCTTCATAATTTACCTCTATGATATGGCATGATACGATACGACATAGAGTTATTAAACGACAAAGAGGGTTTAAAACAGGTCCAAGAGCAACATGGATTGTTCTCCTTCATTTTATTTTTGTTACCATAAGTAACAACTTTTAACCCACGTACAAGGACAAAAATCGACAGAAGAATCACTATAAAAAAAAAAAAGAGAGAACACAAGAAGCCAATAAATTTTTCACTCTTACACATAATAAATCCTAGAAATCATATATATTTGGCCTTTTTATATAGAAAAGTCCTAAGACAAACTATGTCAGATAATATAGCCAGTGTAATAAGACAGATCAAGCGAGTCCTGAACATATTATAGAGTAATACGAATTGAATTCAAGACATTGAACATAGCACGTGGGTTGTCTAAGTTTGAGTTGAAATTTTAACAAGATTCAAATTGTGTAAATTTAAGCTTATTTATATTTCTAAATGGTTGAAATCAAAGATTTAATCGAAACGATCACAATTTGAGATTGAACGTGTTTTAATTATTATTATTTTGTTCTTATAAAGTGGTAGATTGCGTATAAGCTTATCGAATCGAGTTCGAGTAAAGTTCAAAACACTTACAAGTTTCAAAATGCACTTACAGTTAGGTTGTTTATGTGATTAATGAATCGTTCACAAATATTTTGGGAGGCATTTGAATTTCTTATTGATTTTCCTATTAATGGATTGGCTAGGAATGGCAATAGGCGGGGCAAGCAAGGATTAGTTCTCTTATCTTTGTCTCCTATTTGATCAGGGTCGGAAAAAAATATCAAAAAAATAATAGGAAATAGGATGGGTACGAAAATATTTCGGGTATAATTTTTAAGGTTTAAAAGAGTAATATTAATAAAAGTTATAAATAAAATAATAAATAAAAAATAATAGTTGATGAATTAATATAACTAAATATACAAAATATAAAAAATAAAAAAGAAAAATTAGAGATAAATATAATATTTTAATATTTTAAACCTATTATATTTATAAAATTATATTTTATACATATATTAATACTTAAAAAATATTTATTTTATGTAATCGGAGTGGAGAGGAAAAAAACGGGGCGGGGAGAACAAATACCGTCCCTACCCCGTTTGTTATCGGGGGCGGAGAAAACCCTACAAAGTGGGTGGGGACGGGGCGGGGTGGGAAAAATTGCCATCTCTACTAGAGCCCCCCAGATTTCTTTCACTGTATCAACACTTGCAACTAAAATCTTGACATTGCGGTCCATTGAATTCATGATCTGACTAAAGACACGAGCATCATCTCGAACCCAAGTACAGCAGGTAGGGGAACTAGCAGCAGGAGCATTATCAAATAGATGGGAATCCAATTCCATACCTTGCAAGGATTTTAACACATTCTTTCTCCACAAAAGATAAGCTATAGCACCATCAAACTTCTCATCAACAAGCCGAGTAGAAGAGAACACATCAGTTCTAGCTAGTCGCCCGATATCCATCAGAGACTCATTAGTCTCAGAAGTCCGGGTAGCAGACCCAGCTTCTCCTGTTGACATCCTTGGTTAAAGATTAAAATCACAAAGGCTCTGCACAACTCCCAAATAATCAAAACATAAACAGAGATCACAAAACACAAAGGCTCCTTACAACTTCCAAATAATTAGAACATGAACAGAGCAGCACTAGGTCCTCACGAACATGAACAAAGATCACAAAACACAAAGGCTCCTCACAACTTCCAAAATAATTAGAACATGAACAAAGGCAGCACTAGTTTCTCATTGCATCACGAAGCGCCGAACAACACAGAGCAATAGATCCCATCGTATAATGATGCAGTGAGGACTAGAGAAGCAGTGATGAGGCTAGCTGGGGTTGCGACGAAGGTCGGCGAGCCTTCCTAGAGGTGCGACGAGTACTGGCAAAGCTGCCTGGGTGTACGACGAAGGTCGGCGAGCCTTCCTGGAGGTGCGACGAGTACTAGCAAAGCTGCCTGGGTGTACGACAAAGGGCGGCGACCCTCCCTGGAGGTGCGACGAGGCTTGCTGGTGGGTCTGGCTAGGGTTTCAACGGCTACTAGTGGTTCTGACTAGGGTTTCAGAGATGCGGTGGGTGGTTCCAGAGTGTCAATGGTGGCGGCTTGGTTCCAGAGTGTCAATGGTGGCGGCGCTAGCTAGGGCTAGGGTTAGGGTTAGGGTTAGGCTCTGATACAATGTTAATAGAATAACATTAAACTCAATAAAAGCATTAACCCCAATAGGGCACGCAACGGTTTATTTATAAAATAACGAGACCACATAATAAGATATGATGTGCTCAACCACACTGAATAATAATAATAATAAAACTAATATAATCATAATAAAGCTAACACAATCAACATGTCAAGCATTTACGTCTCACTTGTTACACCTAGTGGAAGTCAAGTAACTTTAACAATGTATTGTATATTGTATTTCAATTATATTCCAATGCTTCTAGTGATAAAAATAATGAGGAAGAATACGTACCTATTATTACAATAATCAAAGAGCTTAACACCAACAAAGGATCACATAATATTATGAAGAGCAAAAAACCCTAGGAAACCCTAATAATACAATATGACTAAACAATCCTTTAGCTATACTCAAAATAACAAAACAAAAAAATACGTTCTCACACCTCCCCTCAAACTCATGATGCTATCCTAGAGAGCAACGAGAATTTGGCCAGCAGAAAATGGAAGAGGGCAATTGTGCAAGTCGTGAAGAAATTAGCAAACTGCAAGGAAGAGAAAACAAACGGTAGATTAATAGTAACTATTGAGGTGAAAGTGCCCTCACGCTTATATGCTGCATATTAATTTTGTACTCAGGTGACGTGGGACTTCGCTTTAAACCGTGCCCTTCATGTAACATGCTCACTCAGCAACACTTACCACGTGCAGGCCAGAGACATGCACCATACCCATCCTTGGTATTCTGACTCTAATACCATGTTACAGATCTTTGGTAGAACTCAATCATAAAAATTAGCTATTGAGGTGAGAGTGCCTAACACTTATATACTACACATTACTTTTGTACTCATACAATGTAGAACTTCGATACACAGAAAGAACTAAAATCAAAAATCCAGGTCAAGGGAGAAATACTTGAGAAATAAAAACTATGCAAACCTGAGTGAAAGGTAGTCATAGAAGCATTGACTGAGATAACTGGGCAAAGGGGAGCAAGGATTGTGAGAAAGTATCTCCTTCATGCGTTAGTTTAGGACTTATATTCTTCCAATGACCCTATTGGTGGCAAAAACTACACTCGTCCGTAGAAACACGTGACTTCGGCTTTCCCATGACCTAAATAAGATGGGGTGAAAGAGTAGGTAACAATGGAAAAAGAGAGGCAACACCCACTAACTGAGAAGGAGTGGCAAATACTAACTGAGAAGGAATAGCAATCTAAGCAACTTTAAGCCATGTTTCTTCTATGATAAGCTCGTGAATAACTCCATCAACTGAGGGCAACGGTGAACGATGTAGAATAGATTTATAAAGGGCCTCAAATTAATCACGAAGGGCCATGAAAAACTGCACTAACTGTCCTAATATTGCAAATAATTGTTTAATATCTGTGTATTTTTCGTGTCTCATAGTACAGCAGGCATGTCATAACTCTCAACTTTAGTATCGGTAGGGCTAGTCGTCGAAGCCGTCACATAACCCCATCTCTCTTTACCAAGAAGAAAATTTTTCATAACATTGGACCAATAAGATTAGTTGGTTCCATTAAATCAAATGCTAATATCCTGCAATTTATCTTTAGCCATGTCGAAAAGTAAAAAATAAGTCAAACCAGTATTATGCAAAAAAGAACCAAAAAATCGAGATACTCAAACCAGAGTCAAAAAAAGGCCAAAATCAAAGGAATCATATCCAAAACTCCTGTAGCAAACCAAAAGAAGGCCAAAATTAAAGAAACCAAATCTGGTGTAGCCAAAACTGAAGGCCAGTTGCACAAATGTAAGAAATAGGCGTCCGACAAGGTTGCAACAAGGTTTACGATGCCGATCGAGGGTTCTAATTAGTGATGCTAGTTGAAAGGTCCGGCAAGGTCGCCAAAGATGGTCGAATACTATGCCAAAGATTTCGAGTTGTCTTCTTGGCGAGTCAGGTTGTGATGACCCAGATCGTACATACAGGCGTAAAACCCGAAGGTCTAAAGGGGCAAATGCGAGAGAGCCAAATCTAGTGACGTCGCTGACGCTAATCGAAGCATCTGGAAGGGTCATCGGTGTTGGTCGATGATGAGGGAAGCAAAGGAGGAGGTATCCACTGCGAAGGAGGAGAGAAACAATAGCGAAAGGCGGCGGCAACTAGGGTTTGCTTGACTGAAGGCATTGGTGGCTAGGGTTTTAGCAAAACAACAGTGAACAATCATCGGCAATTAGGATTTTCTACGAGAAGACAATGCTGGTCAACGGTGAAGAAAGCAACGAATAACGGCTTGGTAGGGTTTGATGTTTAGGGTTGCACAACCTACTCTGATACCATCATACAAACTAAAGAGAAAGAATAGGCATCTATTATTGCAATAATCAAGAGCGTAACACTAATGAAGAAATACATAATATTTATAAAGAGTAAAAAAACCTAGGAAACCCTAATAATGCAATAGGACTAAACTATCCTTTTGTTATATTCAAAATAACAAAAAAAAAGACATTCTCACATCTAAAAGGGCCACATATTAGATATTGAAGACATTTAGCACAAGTCCAAGAATATATACAGGTTATGAACAGGATCGCAAGTATAATGAACAAGTTTCAACCTGTTACGAAATGATAAATGCCCTACCAGTCTTAAAAAGCAGAAAGGATATATATCTATGATTTATGAGTGGAACTAGGCGTCCATGTGTAATGTCGGTGTGTGGCTTCTGAGAAAGGATTATTTACAGATAAATAGTAAGTAATTCACTAGATGAACCTGTTACAACCTTAATAGCAACATCCTCCCCAGAGGCACGTAGAGTACCACGGTAAACTTGACCCAGACTTGCAGCTGCTATAGTTTCTGAGGAAATTTTGCTGAAAACAGCTTCGAGAGGTTGGCCCAGTTCCTCTTCTATAATGTTAAAGGCAACCTAAACAATTGTTAAGCACTCGCTGCTTAAAGAAAAGAAGTTCTATTCCAGCATAGTAAAAATATGGCACATTAAACATATTAGCAGGACAATTTAGTTTAGTACCTGATTGGGAAAAGGAGGGACATCGTCTTGAAGAATACAAAGCTCATTCATGTAGTCTTCTCTAATAATATCGGGTCTGTTTGCAAGAACCTGTTTAATAACAAAAAAACAAAGCCATGTTTCATAAATAGTCCAACTATGAGAGAATGAACAACTTACAAGGCGTGTTTCTTGTTTCTTACAGTTTGTCTAAAAAGCAAAATTTAGGTGTCCTAAGGTTGAAGCCAACCAGGTAGCCTACATATGCAAATATATCAGGGGAAAAAAGGAAGAAAAAAGAAAGCAGAATGGTTTTTCTTACTTCTTTTATTATTGTTATGGAGTGGCAAAGGAACTTGAAATATTTGTAAAGAAAATAACTGACCTAAGTGTAGATTAGAAACTTTTGCCAACAATTTTCTTCTCAGAAACTCAAATCTTCATGGAATTCTCCAACAAAAGGAATCCAAAAGAATCGATGGATGTTGCAATCCAACATTCCCATCTTGTCTAGGTTTCATTACACTGAGGCTATGTTTGGTTGATTGGGATGATCATGGAATGGAATGATAATTCCATCGAAATACCAATTCCAGTGTTTGGTTAGTCAAACAATGATGAAATGTTAATTCTAAAAGTAATCACTATTACTCCATTTAATAGAATGAGTAATCCAAAACAGATGCTAAGAAATTGTCATTCCATTCCGCACAAAACACTAGCTAAGGCTCAGCTAGATAAATGGAAAAGAATTATAAAGCACTTGAACAACAATAGAGAATACAACGACAACAAAGGAAAATGTCAGATGGATAAAGAAAGCAGAATCTGGTAAAACCTGCCCAGCTTTGATAAAGGAAGGGCCTAAATCACACAACAGATTCCTAAGCTGCCGAGCACGAAATGGAACAACTTCTTGATCACGGCCCACTAAACAATCGTACATTAAGGCAGACCAATAGAGTCCCAAATTCCACACTATCTGAATTCCTCGGCCGATAAGAGAAAGAATGGCCCCTCTAGATTCTAACACCGTATTCCTCACCTAACAAAAGCATTCAAAAGAAAAGAGAGCCCGTAAATGAAAATTTGAACAAAATGAAATTAGAATTTGGATTGAATTTGTTAAAGGGTTAAATACATATTTTCCACCTAAACTATTCATATTTTGTTTGTTTCGTCCCTCAACTACGGATTGAACCTATTTAATCCCTAATCAAACTAATCTGAACATAATTAGTGTAATAATCGACAGACCATCAATTAAGCAAACAAAATACTCTCAGGTGACTTCCATCAGCCTAATTTAAGGGTATAAAAACATTTTATTCTTTCTAATTATGGAAGGAACTATTCCCGCTCAAATAAACAAATGCACGTGTTTTGGTCAAAAACAAAGCAACACATAGACAAGCCACAGGAAAAAAAAAAATAGGTGCAAGACTGGCAAGCCACGGAAAGAAAACACAGCTCCTTGTATGACATTTTCCGAAACATTATTGCTGGCAAAGATGTTGTAGAACCTCTAATTTGGAGCTCAAAAGTTTACGAAGTAGGGGTTCAGGTTCAAATTGGGGTTCAGGTTCAAATCACAGCTGTTTTGGTGGGATGACTCTCGTGGACGTCACGTAAGCATGCTTCCGTTTGTTTAATTGACGGGTTTGTCAAACTATTAGACTAACCGAGTTCAAATTAATTTGTTTACGGATTAAATAGATTCAATCCGTAGTTCAAAGATGAAATAAACAAAATGTGAATAGTTCAAGGAAAAAATACGTATTGAACCCTTTGTTAAATTAGCTGTCCCATTCACGTTACCGTCTCAGGGCTGTACTTGCGGAAAGGAACACAAACACCGCGCTCAATATCGAGTTGCTCTAAAGCACTACTAGCAGTTCCAGGTGGCGCACCCAATTGTAGTAGTGTTTGGCTCTTGGTTGTAGTCCTCGTCAAGCTTCTTCTTCCACCGCCATTCATGGAATTTCCGTTTCCGTTGCCGTTGCTCTTGCCATTGCCGTTAGAGGAAGCAGCGAAGTTTGCTGTGCACGATGCCTTGGCGATCTCCGCGGCTGCCGATGACGCCGAGAAAAGCTTCGTTTTAGTTCGAATCGCGGCGCGAGTACGAATACTGTAATGATTACTGTACTCCGATGCTGCCATAGACATATAAGCCAAGACATTGAAATTGGACGGTGAAGGACATGTCCGATTAGTGCTTATTATCAATTCCATAGTTGATTAACGCAGGTCCCAACAAGCATCAAAACGAAACCCTTGCTAATATGCGGGAAAGTGAGGGAAGAGAGAACAGATGAAGAGAGAGACGAGAAACGTAAGCCGAACAAGAATGATATGACTACTAATTAACGGCCAAGAAAGCAGAGAATTTTGAGAGGGTCAAGCAAGTTGGTTTCTGCAAAATTCTTGCAAATACGGATCATCTCCGACACAAAATTTTAAAATAGCTAATGGAAATATAATAAAAAAATATACATTTTCTATTTTACATCATTTTTATGGCAATCATCAAATTGATGTGCCTAATGTGGATGAAGCATGTATTATTTGAGGAAGATCAAGACAAAGAACTGAAGAAATAACAAATTCTTATCACCATCGTATCGAACTATTCTATACTGTCATAGATATGCAAATCCAATAGCTTAATAACCGTGTTTTAATGAGGTGAACATCGAGTTGTTATTTTGTGTTACATGTCTAAATCCATCTGGTTCATTTGCAGCTTTTGACAAGGAAAAATTAGCCCGTTTTGCCGAATTATACCCAAAAGACTTTTTTGATATTGAGAGATTAGCAATTTCTGACCAATTTGAGAATTTTATCATGGATGTACATTCTATACTTGAGTTTTTGGATTTAAAATGAATTGGTGATCTTGCTCAGATTATGGTTAAAACCAAAAAAAATATAGGATACACCTTGGTTTACCGGTTTTTAACTCTGGTATTGATTTTACCTGTTGCAACTGTCACAAGTAGAGATAACATTTTCTGCAATGAAGATTGTAAATAACCGTCTTCGCAACAAAATAGGCGATCAATGGATGCATAATAGCTTGGTTGTCTATATTGAGATAGATGTGTTTAATAGTATTTCAAATGAAAGTATCATGTATCGTTTTCAAAATATGAAAAATCATCGTGATCAGTTGTAAGTTCAAATTTTATATTATAAATGGATATAAATCTTTTGAGTAGCATTTTAATTTATTTTTTCTTTCTTATTATATCTATTGTTTTAAAAATATATCTACAATTTTGAGAATATGCTCCCACTGAACAATAATCCTGGCTCCGTCCCTGGAGAGATGTGAATCCCATGCATTCATACCACTCAAACCGAAATGGAATGTGCCGAGATGAATAATTTGATCTGCAATGATATCGTATCCCTCAAGTATCTGGGTTTTTAATGCCAAATAATCACAATATAGTGATTTTAATAGCAGAACTGTTCTTACTCTTGATGTACCGAAGCTTGGTCGAGGTATTCAAGGTGTTTGCATTTGGTTGTCTGAAAGTTTATCAAGGTATTAACACCAGGCTTTTTTATACTATGGTTGTTCTCTGGTAAAAAACGTAAGGTATTTTGATTGGTTTAATTTTCCATTTCACGTTTATAGTTTTTATCTCATTTCAAGAAAGTATTTTTGCATCAATTATTGGGTACCCAGTCAGTACATACTGTGAATATAACAAGAAGTTCTGTTTGGGTTTTTGATATTTTGGAAACCAGTCATACAGAACACAATATCGAGCTTTGCATGGGTGGAAGATGAATACGGTTATTGTGGAATTTAACCAGTTTAGATCAACTAATACATTTATACATTACATACATTGTACTTATTCATTACATATTTATATCAACTGATACATTTCTATAATACATTTCCATTACATAGTTAGATTAGCTGATACATTTATACAACTTCTACAATACATTAATGCATTGAATTGATTCATTTATTGTGTAATTAGTACTTACATTACTTTTCTGCTATTAAATCACTTTTTTGTCATTGTTTGTCATTAAATCAACTGATATGTTTCTATAATTTCTACAATACATTCAAACATTCAACTAATACATTTAATATGTAATTAGTACTTACATCACAATCGGTCCTTATAATATTACTTTTTTTTAAAATTTCGCAACACGACTGAAACACTAATATTGTAGTGGTTTATATTCATGCAGTATACAATCTACACTTACAAGAATGAAGGGGATGTTGGTGTTGATGTGCAAGTATGGATCTCATACTGCAGTTTTACGGGTGGAGCGCAACTGTATGCATGAGTGGCTTTTGACTCCACTGTACAACAAATGGAAGAATTTGAAAATTGGCTTTTTTTTAACTAACGTATTCAATTCCCAGTCATGCGAAATGCATGTTGGGTAACGACAATGATGATCTCGAGGTAATGTTGTCTTTTATGGGGACAATTGTCAGGAATGTTATTGACGTGGAAGTTGTAGAGGATTGAAGTTCGGATGATTCAGCTAATGAGGATTCTAGCGAAGATGATGATAGTGATGACAACACACTTGATATTGGCTATTCATGATGAGTTGATCTTGCTAGTGAAGTGAATTTGTTACCTAGTTTCAGTTCACATAAGGAGAAGACCTTAATGTCTTCAAGTTGGGCAAGTTCGATGAAGGTGAGGTAAGTGAATTCCGCAATGAGTTGTGTAAGTACTCCGTTAAGTGTGGGGTTGAATTTCGGTACGTTAAGAATGACAAAAAAGGGTCACTACACATTGTAGGCACAGGGAGTTGAAAGGGTGCATATGGTTTGTGTATGTCAGGGTTGAAGCAGCAAATGGTTTTTTTTTACATATGAGAATTGAATAAAAACCATACTTGTGGGACGGATGTACGGATGGCATCCAATTTGCACAAGAGTTCTAATCTGGTTGCTAGTGTTATCTAAGATGATGTCCATAGCAAGCCGTTAAAATGGCCAATTCATGTGATAGGCGAGTTTAAGTGCAACTACGGATTAAATATTACATATTACCATGCTTGAATGGGAGTGGAGAAAGCCAAAGGAGAGGTCTTTGGTGATTATTTTTCGTCATTCAATAACTTGAAATGGTATTGTAATGCTTCAAGAAAAGAAAATCCAGGTAGCTTTTTCGAGTTGGAATTTTGTACGAAGACAAATCGTTTCAAGAGATTGTTTGTTGCATTTGATGCCTGCATACGTGGGTTCAATAGCTGTCGTCCAATGTTGTTTATCGATGGAACGTTTTTAAAAGGAAGATACAAGGGAAACCTTCTTGCAATAACTGATAAAGATGGCAATACAAGTATGACGCGATCTATTTACTATATACAAGTAGTATACTATTGTTAGAGTATACGCACAAAATTGATATATGTATCGTGTTAGGGGTGTGTACTAAAAATCATGTTTTGATTTTTAGTATTATTTTTATGTATTAATAAAAATTATTTTTCCATTTTAATGAGAATCTTTATGAGTAATGTATGTATTTTATTATTTATTTAATGTTGTGCATGGGTGTCTTTTATTCTACATAGTATTAAATCTGGTGTGTAGAGTTCGGCTTACACACAGAAGACCAGAAAAAAGTTATTATGGATTATAAGTTTGGGTTCATTGTTTAGATAGAATTGGACAAACCATCAGTACGACTGTAGCACATAGTTTTAGTATAATTGTCTTGATTACAAGGAACAGATAATAGCGTCGTCTATTGTTCCGACTCACTGTGCTAGTACACTTTATGTGCATTGAACATGACTAAGTTGGGTTAATTAATTTTATAGTGACTTAATAAATTAATTCACACCCCATAGTTATTATGAGTGTTTATACTCTTAATCCCAAAATAATTATTATTTGCATATTTAATATTCGTTGTTTTGATTCATTAGATGATGCGATCTTATATGGGTCAATAATATCGGTGAGTTAGATAACGGTATTAAGTATATGGTGGATATTAATTATTGACGGAATCCATGTCTCAAAAAATCGAAGATTGATTATACCCCCTTAAGGATACTTATAAGTTTTGATCGAGCCAAACTCTGTAAGTGGATTTTATAATTCGACAATCAAATAAGTTAAGCAGAAGGGCTCAAATAATTATTGAAGAAGTCGATTAAATATAATTGTCAGTATAATTTAATTTAATCGGTGGGTATCTATAATCTTAATGTGGGGAGAATAAAAAGCATTTAATAACAGAAGCTCGAATAATTGGTTTTGAGAATAAGGCTGGGAGTGTAATTATAATTCTTTAGTATAATGAATTATAATTTATGTTTTCATGAAATTGTTTCTGAGTTGAGGCAAGTTTTCATAATTACATTGGAAGCTCATATCTTATTTACTCCACAAGTCTCTGCTGTAGCCTATTTGTATGTCGTTATAACCCTGCCCACCAGATAACAGCCACATTCAGTCTTTTAGGTTTTTCACATATTCGTGAGAATCAGATAAAAGACAGGTGGCCAGACAAGATTGGGAACATGGAGGATCTAAACCCACACTTAATTCATGCTTTTCGATGGTTCGGAATACATTAGAAGATTTGAACGGAGAAAAGATTGCAAGTTATTGGCGTGTTGATCTTTGAATTCAAGTTCAAGAACAAAAACGTGATCAAACCAGTGGGATCGATCAGGTATAATCGCTATTCCGCATTGTGGGTGTACCGAATTTATGTTTTAGGGTTCGAAATGCAAGATTGTTCATCCTGTATGGATTTCATCCAGATGATTTCTCCATCCGTCTGACGCAGTATAGTTTTTTGTTGTTCTATGATCTTCGCCCCGCACCACATTTGATTCGATTCGTATGCACCATCTTAGTTTCATGGGATTCAGTTCCCTTCATATCGTTCACAATATATACACATAATTTTCACAATATTGTTAAACAGAATCAATGATTAATGAAACATCAATACATGTGTAACCGTTAATGATTTCACTTGGCTATGGGAATCCAAGTTATAATTAAATTTACAATGATAAATGTTTCCCTGCTTTTTACCCTTAATGATTTCAATGATAAATTGTACACTGATATATGTATCACTGAATGATTTTAATGAAACATTCATCAGCAATTGGGCAATTTTAGTGTTGTTAACCCATTTTGATTTCAATGATAAATGTATCACTACTATTAAATTGTACACTAATATATGTATCACTCTTGATGAGTTAATCAACTGATTTAGGGTGCTGATAACATTGTGATAATGTTGATAAATTGTACCTCTGCTGATAAATTGTACATTGATAAATGTATCACTGCGTATAAGTTGCTATTTTATTTTGCTTCTGATAAATTGTATCTCTGCTGATAAGATGTAATACTAATGAATGTATCAATGCCAATACCACTTAGGGATTATTTGTTTCTACACCTTGCAGGACTCTACCCCGCTATGTTTTGCCATTGTCAATTTTGAGAATGAGGAGAACTGGTACTGGTTTTTGGTGTGTATTCAAAAAAATTTGTCACCAAACAGACATATAAGCTTCATTTCCGACCATAATGCTGGTTTGCTTGAGGCCACACCGAAGATGTTCCCTACCTCTTATCATGCATTCTGTTTGCATCATTTGAAGGCGAACTTGAGGAATTTATTGAGTGGAATGCCCAATGGTTTTAGAGAGAAATTGGTGTTCTTATTTGCGAAGTGTGCATATGCTCCGACTGTTGATATGTTTAACACATTGGCAAGTGAGATAGTCAAAGAAGGTGGTATGAAAGTTCGACATTTTTTGGATGACCTCCCACCCGAACATTGGGCTAATGCATGCTTCCTGGGATGTCGTTACGGAGAGATGTGGTTCAACGCTATTGAGTCGTTCAACAATTGGATTCGAGAATAGCGTCATTTGCCTATTACACAGCTGGTTGATAAAATACGAGTAAAACTTATGAACCAAATGTCGCGACGAAAACGCAAAGGTGAGGATTAGGAAGGCATTATATGCCCCAAGACGGATGCTAAACTAGAGGAAGCCTTTACAAATAGGCGTAGTTTGGGTGGTGAGTGTGTCCGGTGAAGATGTTTTTGAACTACAGTCAACTCCTTCTGTATCGGTTGACATCAACATATGAACTTGCTCCTGTGGTTAATGGCAATTGAAGTCACTGCCTTGCTCTCACGCTATTATCGCTATATATAAGAGCGGAAAGAATTTGAATACATATGTTGACCAATTCTACCATGCCTCGACCTATCTTGCAGTCAATAGTGGATGTATTCGACCCATCTTTACATTGTGGAAGCCTAAAATTTAAGATTTTGTAGATTTGATACTACCGCCATTATCACGTTAACAACCAGGACGTCCCAAGAAGATGAGAATATCTTCTAAGGGTGAGAAGGTTAAGCAAATAAAGTGCACTAGGTGTGGGAAGTTTGGGAATTATAACAGGAAGACTTGTAAGGAGTCATTACAAGTGGAGGTTTTAATGTTGTTTTCCCATTTTCTTTGGAGATTCTTTGTATTTTGTTACCCTTTAAAATAAATTAAAAATAATTTTAACAAAGTTAATGGTGTCCTACTAAGTTGGTAAATGTTGTCTTATTTTTATGTTTGTAATTGATACATCTATCAGTAACTTACTTAGATGGTACTACAGTTGATGGACACTTATGGTCTAGTTGCCTATCTTTAATGGAGTACGGTCATTACGCAACAACATGTTAGACGTCAAATTTATGAGCAAATGCTACCCAGTAGCACTTGCAAGCTAACAACTATTGAGCTGCAATGCAAAAGACCAAAAAATAAAATGGAAAAGGCCATGCATCTAGGGATAAAATGGAAGAAAATTCTCGGTTATGGTGGCATCCAGCAGACCCAGTTCATTTTCAGATATGATGCCAAATAAATCTGCAAAAACAAATTTTAATTAAAAAAAATATGAACATACAAGTGTGTTGCCCGAGAGTTAATTTTGGGAAGTAACTGTCAAAACTAGTAGGAGCTCAATCAATTTAGATTAAAGTAATGTTAAACTTAAGGTTAGCACTTTTTCGGGAAGGAGAGTCACCTATGGTTTTTTGCCAGAGCATTTTTATGGGAATCTACCAAAAATGTCCTATGATGCATCAAAGAATCTCAGGGGCATTTTGTCATTACATAGTAAAATGCCTTATCAGTAGGGTTATCCTAAAAGCTGTGATACATACATGCAGTTAAAGCACTAATATTTCAGTTAAAGACTCATGTACATCAAGAGAAAATGTGATTGTGGTGTTTGTCAAAATTTCTTGCAAATTACATTTTTCCCGACAAAAAACCAAGAATAAACCCCCAAAATCAGCAATAACCAGCTGCTAACAGCAGCCAACAGCCCAAAAAGGTATCATTTGAATAACTAGCCCAACTGAATTTGTTGCAACAACCCATCAACTACTATCCATAACCACACCACACTTTTAGCAGCCAACACACCAGCATAAACCATCAATAACCAGCAAAACTCTAAAACAAACCAGCATCAGGCATCCGAGAATGTATCATTTGAGAAACAAATTCAAGCTGGGCTAATGGAAATATATCATTTGATAAATACTGCAAATGAATGTATCATTTTGATGCAAAGTCATTCGAGAAATACTGAAAGGCTATCTGTAAAATTCAGTGGAATGTATCATATGATAAATACTGCAAGTTTAATGAATGTATCATTCGATAAATAACCCATTACAACCCACTTCAACTGTCAAAAACCACTTTCACAATAACCAAGTACAAACCATTACAACCCATTAGAATACTACAATCTCATGAGTTACACTTTTCAAAAGAAAAAATCAAAAAAATGTTTAGTCCACCAAATGTCATAGCAAACTTCATACCTATCTTCATGCACCACCTAGCTCAACAGTCCTTCCAATATCATTGAGGAAATTATGGAGCATCTCCATCCTGAAGCCAATGCAGTTATTATGTCCAAAATAGCTGTTGATGTTCTCGTTATTCACATGTTGCTTCATAATGTAGCAAATGATAATACCACAGTTGAGTCTGCGAGATTAAATCGGTTATCAATTAGTAATGTCGCCTGATATAAATAAAATAGAAATAATTTATTTAATATTAGGGTTGATCAGTTACGTTCCAGGCTCTTGTTGTGGCGTCTCCTTCACAAATTCTATCTTTGTAGCAATGTCTTGTGTCGTGACAAGGCCATCGGATCTATCCTTGTAATATTGATCCATGTACATTTTCTATTTACGAAAAAATTCAAATACTTTAACACATTTAGTAATGTTATCATATATTTTTTTCCCACTTCTTAAAGCAAGTTTGTGATGATACATTTATTTAAATTGCGTAATTGAGTACTTAATATGTAAAGTATTGTAAATATGTGCACCACTTTGTTAGCAGCGTAGCAATGTTTATCCCTTCTTGATTGTGGCCGCAAGGAGTTGTAGTGACTCTATGTACCCTCTTCTGTATCTATAATTAGCAACGTCTAGTGATTTGTATGGTAGATCGGGAAAAATGAGATATTTGTATTGGCCTCCTGTCTAGAGGTGTCTGTCAATACACCGCTCTTTTGCCTCAACATCATTGTTATTGAACATTAACTGTACATTCATATAACATTACATCAATACATCAACATATACAAATATATCCAACAAAATAAAGTGTAAGCATTTTCATTATCACTGCATACCATGTACAAACTTGTGAAGATGAATGTTCTCTTTTCTGAATCTGGTTCGCATTCCTGCCAAAGCATCAAGTACTCCCCATATCAATTAATAAACTGAAAGACACGGATATGTGGCTATAAACCTCAACAACAGTTGTTGAAGAAAGCTACTATTTCATGCATTTTAGCACATGAAGCATATAATGGCATTGATAATAAATGTTGAGCGTTGTAAGTGATACATTTGAAACTTTCATAATTCAATTGATACATTACTATATATTGCCTACTAAACTATGGATTCAGTTTGAACTTTTAAATTTTCCATTTGACAATGCATGCATTTTCGGTCATACGTTTGTAATGCTATTTAATCACATAACTAAATGTACCGCTTATCATTTTAAATACGCAAATGTCAACCAATCACTTACATTGCTCGACGTGTCATTCTCAAATAAAAGGCTCCATATATCTTCAATGAATACGCAGCTGCTATTCACATCCGAACGCCAAACCATTTCACTAACACATAAAGATCAAAATGTTGTTAAGATATAATACGAAATCATCTAGTTACGATTTTTTAGTAGTATACAATGATACATTCTTCATTGGAGATTTCACATACTTGGTTGTTGAAATTTCCCATAGATTTGCCAATCGTTGTTTGTCTGTGCCATCCATTCCACTACACACCAGATTGCTTATGCTAAGTGGTGGTAGTTTTGCTTCATGAGGTTCCTTGTGTAGGTTGTCATCTTTAACATTAACCGAATGTTCTGTACTAGCCACAATCCTTTTCCTTTTTTTTCCTTGGCATCATACACAAAGTCCGGCTGCCCTACTTCTTTCCTTTCTTTACCTTTGATTCTCTTAACCATTGAATTTGGTGCAATGTCCTTGTCAGACGATTGGAGTACTACTTTTTGTGTGATTTTGCGAACTGCATATTCTTCCAAAGTAGTTTCCATCTCTACATTGGAAGCCTCTAGCTCCGAGATTCTTGCTTTCAAGGAAGCTATCTCTCCATCCCGTTTTCAATGATCTCTGTTAGTAAAGTGTTTTGCTTGTTCAAACTATCAACCAATTGTATCAGTCGCTCACATTCTTCCTCCAGTTTTTTCTTGTCATTTTTTAACAAGTTTATATCATCTCGACCTTCCCCACATCCGCCCAAGATGTCATCCATCCCTACATCTTGTTCCATTCGCAATCCTTCACTTTTAAAGCTGATGTTGGCTGCTGGTGCCTTATTCTTAGTTAACTTCAATTCATTCTTAAGAAATAGCTAGCACAAATCATCCAGCATTCATATGTCTTCATCTATCACTTCCTCTTCACTTAGTTGTGCCCGTTTATCCTGTAGTATTAACAATAGTAAATTAGAACAGTACAATATTAAGCACAACTAGAGTATACTTTTATTATACACTAAGTAGATGAACAAGTCAACATGAGAACTTTGAGCGATCATGTCACTGGTGTGTGATAATGCAGCTCCTAAATGTATCAATTCGTAAAATGAAAATACGTAAAAGCAAACATGTTTACGTAACTTACGTCTTTCTCATCGGCTACGTCCCTCCCGATGCTCTTGTCCATGATTTCATAGTCTTGGCCAATATTGTATAATTTTCTTTCTTCAAGAGTTGTCGTAAGTTCATCACCGTTGACCTGTAGCAACGCGACATTAAGCATCTATTTGTGATTTAATCATTATAGAAATTTTAGCATTCAAAAGTGATACATTTATTAGCAGGACTTTGTAACTGATAAATTTGTCAACTGATATGATTTGCTGATACATTTACCATTGATACGTTTATCATCTGACATGAAGTGCACGAAGGCACACATATGAGCTACTGTTAAGTTTAACTGATCACTTGATTTTTTTATGTGATGTCTTATGGATTCATTAACCAGTAGAACTTTTAGAAATGGTTCATTAATCAGTTGATAGGTAATTACAAAAAACTCATCGTCCTTCAAAGTGTCTAGACGCCTACTAGTCATCTCTTTATGCAGCTTTTGAAGTTCCCAGCGCAAAAATATGGGTGTGCTAATCATTGGATCTGGCGAGATGATCAGAGTATTCTTGCAAAACTAAAACTCCATAAATAAAAAAATTTAGTATGCAAACATTGAATAACAATAAACTTAAATTTACTATGATTTACTCGACATGATTACGAGTAGTAGAATAACACAACCAGTTATCTTTTGTGGATGGTGATAATATTTCTCCATTGAAGTTATCAATGCTTTCCTAATTGTTGAAGCCCAATCATAATGTACGATTCTGTTCAGATCTTCCATGTAGTGTAGGAACACCTACCCAATAGTATACCCCGTGGTTGAAAAAAATAGATTTAGGCAAATAAATAGACATATTAGCCTTGCCACATCTTCAACATTGTCCTTTTTCTTTCCCTTAATTATGCATCTGTCAGTTGCTTCATGTCATGACTCGACAATCATGTTGATTTCACGAACCTTCTCTGAAATAATCCAATCTCACCTTTGTTCCCGTATGATGTATTTATGCATTCATCCCCACAACGTATACCGAAAATGAGTTTGACTTCATTTGATGTCAATAGCAAGTGCTTTGACCCAATTTTGAAGTTATCTTGTTGGACATCAAACATCTGGATTATGGACACGACATCATCATTAGACTTCTTGAATCTTGAAAAATCTAGACTCTCTTGCCTAAGTGCATCCACAAGAGCCCAAAACGACATTTTTTTAAAGGTCATTTAGGTGCTCATTTCTCAATTGTATGCTCCTGAGCAACTAGATTACTGATGTTATGTTTGATCGGTAGTTGCGTTGCCTAGATGGTTGCCTAACTATGTTTTCCACCTTTGATGTTCACGATGATCCCTCTCTCTTTGTTTTTTTGATTTCGGAGTTTTAGCTACCTTTCCATTTTTAGCCATTTCTAAAATGCAAAAACAAAACACGAGTCATTATTAACACACAAATATACATTTATTAGTAGATACATGAATACAAAAAAACACCAAAACTGCAAATCATGAATGGCACTAATACTAGAAAAAGTTTATTCATAATCATTCTCCTAGTGATACTTTCCCCGCAACATTTTACATGATGCAATCCCCAAAAAACACATAACAAACTTAAGTGATAAATTCTCGACTAATAAAATTATCAACAGATAACACTATCAACTATTATCATTACCAAGCATAAAAATTTCAGTTCTCCTAGCCATTCATCTAACATTTTGTAATTCCTTTCGAATGATAAACAAATTGACAAAGATGCATTTCAATGGGGCATACACTCTATTGCTTTTCAATATCATAGTCCACGCATATTATTGTTTCGAGGTCCCATGTCGTTTCTTCAACCCCGTGATGAGGCCATAAGATCTTGACATAAGTAATTGTTCTGCCCCGCAACACATGCTCCTTTGTATCAAGAATCCTCACTGGACGCTCCTCATAGGTGGCTTCCTCATCAATCCGCAGCTCAGCCCAATCTAACACATGTGAAGGATCAGGCTTGTACCTCCGAAGCATAGAAACGTGGAACACGTTATGCACAGATGCTAACTGAGATGGTAAAGCCAGACGATAAGCAACCTCACCAATCATGTTGAGGATCTCAAATGGTCCAATGAAGCGCGGTGATAACTTTTCGCTGCAACCAAACCTCATCAAACCTCTACGTGGCGAGACCTTCAAGAACACGTGATCTCCCACTGCAAACTCTAGGGGTCGCCTCCTATGATCTGCATAACTCTTCTAGCGGCTCTGCGCTGTAGCAAGGCGCTGGCGAATCACCGTAACCTTCTCCGTCGTCTCGCATACCATGTCGGGTCCCAAGACTGTGGTTTCTCCCACATCTGTCCAACACACGGGTGATCTACACGGTTTACCATACAAAGCCTCATATGGTGCCATCCCAATACTGGACTGATAGCTGTTATTGTATGCAAACTCTGCCAACGGTAGATGACCCTCACACGAACCTCTGAAGTCAAGGGCACAAGCTCTCAACATATCCTCCAGAATCTGTATAGTCCTCTCTGATTGGCCATCCGTCTTGGGGTGAAAAGCAGTACTGAACATCAAGTTCGTCCCCAAGGCCTCTTGCAGACTCTGCTAAAAGCGCGAAGTAAAGCGCGGATCCCTGTCAGAAACAATAGACACTGGCACTCCATGCAACCGGACTATCTCTCTGACATACAAGCGACTCAGTCTATCCACCGAATCCCTCACTCGGATGGGGAGAAAGTGTGCAGACTTCGTCAACCTATCAACCACAACCCATACAGCGTCGTGTCCCCTAGGTGACCGAGGAAGTCCTGACACAAAGTCCATTGTGACATGCTCCCACTTCCACTCTGATATAGGCAATGACTGTAGCAATCCTGCCAGTCTCTGATGTTCCGCCTTTACCTTCTGACAGGTAAGGCACCGAGAAACAAATTGGATCACATCTCTCTTCCATCGCATCCAACAGAACTGACGACGTAGGTCGAGATACATCTTCGTTCCTCCTGGATGCACGGCAAGACGAGAATGATGACACTCACGTAAAAGATCAACTCGGCATGACTCCGGCATAAACAACCTCCTAACCAACCTCAGACTCTGATCAGAACCTACAATCCATCCCGCAGTATCCTCTCCGCTAGCAACACGATTCCGTATCATCTGAGCCTCCTGGTTCGTCTGCTGGACCTCTAGCACACGTGCTATCAAAGCAGGCCGTGAAACCACAGAGAACAAAGTAGCACCTGTCGCGGTCTCCTTGAGGCAAAGATCAAACTCCCCAAGCTCTCCAAGCATACCCCACTCGCATATAGCCACAGAAGCTAACAACCCATGAGATCTCCGACTGAGAGCGTCTGCCACAACATTGGCCTTCCCATGATGATACTGCAAGTCAAAGTCATAGTCCTCTAACAACTCCATCCCTCGTCACTGGCGCAAGTTCAGGTCCTTCTGCGAAAACAAGTATTTCAAACTCTTGTGATCGGAGAATACCTCAAAATACTCACCGTACAGATAATGACGCCATGTATTCAAAGCGAAGACCACAGCTGCCTACTCCAAGTCACGTGTAGGATAGTTCTTCTCATGCATCTTCAACTGCCGAGAACCATAGGTATAACCTTACCTCCTTGCATCAAAACACATCCGAGACCATCATGTGAAGCATCATAATACACAGTATACCCCAAGCCTTGCTTTGGGATAATCAACACTGGCGCTCTAGTCAACCTGGTTTGGTCTTCAGCTCCTAGAAAGCTGACTCACAGGACTCACTCCAAGCAAACACAACTCCCTTCCGCGTCAAACGCGTCATCGGTGCGGTAAGTCTCGCAAAGTCCTTCACAAACCGCCGATAGTAGCCGGCTAAACCCAGAAAACTACGTATCTCAAAGACACTCTTCGGTCGCTCCCAACCTGTCACTGCATCTGTCTTTGACGTATCCACTACTACTCCATTTTTCGACACTACGTGTCCCAAAAATCTCACCTCAGACATCCAGAATTCGCACTTCTCGAACTTCGCATACAGGCGATGTTCCCTCAGAAGCTGCAGAATGATACGCAAGTGATCCTCGTGTGCCTCTCTAATGGGTGAATATATCAGTATGTCATCCACAAACACCGCCACAAAACTATCCAGATAAGGATGAAAGATTCGGTTCATCAAACCCATGAATGTAGCAGGTGCGTTCGTCAGACCGAACGACATAACTAGAAACTCGTAGTGACCATAGCGAGTTCTAAAGGCAGTCTTTGCTATGTCCTTGTCCCTGATCCTCAACTGGTGATATCTTGATCTCAAGTCAATCTTCGAGAAACAGCTCGAACCCTTCAGTTGATCAAACAAATCATCTATCCTCGGCATCGGATACTTGTTCTTCACTGTCACCTGATATAGCTTCCGATAATCGATACATAAACGCAAAGATCCATCCTTCTTCTTAGCAAAGAGAGCAGGAGCTCCCCAAAGCAAAGTACTCGGGCATATAAACCCCCTGTCAAGCAACTCTTGTAGCTGTACCTTGGTTCACGCAACTCAACGGGTGCAAAATGATAGTACGACATACGTACGAGAGCAGCTCCAGGGACTAGATCAATAGAGAACTCTACCTCACGGCTCGGTGGCAACTCAAGCAGATCATCAGGAAAGACATCAGGATAGTCGCACACCACCGGAGGTAACTCTCCTCAAACTCCAACCACCTCATCCAATATGAGAGCTGAGAAAAGGAGACCTAGGTTGCCATGGTTCCGCACATCACTGGGCAAAGACATCAAACCCTCATCCCGATCTCCCACAAAACAGAAACAATCTCCCGCCGGTGTACAAATCGTGACCCTCCATCGATCGCAATCGATAAAGGCACGATAGGTGATCAACTAATCCATCCCTAGGATGACATCAAACACCGTCATGTCTAGAATGATAAAGTCAAACTCTAAACAACGACCGGCAACCTCCAAAACATAGGATCTACAGACAAGACTCAACGCCACACTCCCACTGATTAGGGTCTCTACACTCAAGGTACTACCCAACTAATCCATTTGTAACCCCAATGCAGATTCGAAAGCAGAAGATATAAACGAGTGTGATGCTCCAGTGTTGATAAGAACACTGGCCCATGATCTGAAGACTAGAAGAGTACCTCTGATCACAGAGGTGGTAGCAGCAGCACTGGGCACGACCGGTGGTCTGGAAGAACTGGGATCTGCAAGGACATACGCTCTGGCTGGTCTACTGTGGCCTTAAACTGTAGACTGTCGACCCGAATGTACTGAAGCTCCTCCCTCTGCAAAACGGGATGTCTGAGCTCTAGGCTGTGAATACATCTGTCTCCCCTGGCCTAGTGGAACAGCTGGTGCTCACGTTGTGCTTTGAATGCTCCCTCCTCGAGGACAGTTCCTCAGGATGTGCCCAGACTGCCCACACTCAAAATAGACTGGTGGTCCTCTCCCGGGTGCCTGCGACTGTGACTGAGTCTGAACAGGTGCTACACTCCGTCACTCTGACGCACGATGCCCCGGCCGCTGGCATCTATGACAAACAAGCTCCCTTTGATTTGGCCTTCCCGTTGAGACTACAGGGTGTGTAGATGGAGAAGACTGTGGCTAATAAGACCCCACCGGATAAGAACTCAGACCAAATGTCCGCTGACGCTTGTCCCTGCGTCCCCGGGACTGTGCACGTCCCCCGTCCTACTGTCTCGACTATCTCTGTCTCGCCGCGTCTCATTCAGAGTATCCTCCACCTTCATGACGGTATCCACTAACTCTGTAAAAACTTGCAGCCTCAGTGCTGCCACTCTGTCTCGAATAGTGGGCCTCAAACCCCTCTTGAACCTCTTTACACAAAACTCATCAGTAGGCACGATCTCCTGTGCAAATCTGGATAGGCTAGTAAACTCAGCCTCATACTCCACAACAGTCATCGTCCCCTGTGTCAGAAAGAAAAAATTCTCTATGTAGCGATCCCTCAAAGTCGTAGGAAAGTATTTCTCCAGAAATACCTTCGTGAATGCCTCCCAAGGGCCCCCAACTGTAGTCCTGGCGAAGTTCCACCGCATATGAGCACTCCCTCTCAACTGGAAGGCAGCAAATGAAACCCGAAAATCATCCTCCTCTATCTGTAGAGTATCAGGGATCCTGGTAACCAGCTCCAGCCACTCAGTGGCAACCGTAGGGTTGGGATCCCCAGAAAAGGTAAGAGGGTCCAGACGGCGAAACTCACACATCGCGACCGTCGCCCTCGGCTCTGGTATGGTCTCTCTCCCCTAGAGGCCTCAGCCAATTTTCGGATGGAGCCGACCATCTCACGTAACAGATCTCCGTCAGTAGGTCCTTGGGGTGCATTAGCATCTCCAATATCTGGGACTGGAACGCCCCTTCGGCCAAAACCATGGCCACGGCCTCGTCCTCCCTACGTTAACTCTATACCAAAGCAACATAACATAATAAGCATCCGTACAACATGTTATTGCTAACGTAAAAGACAGATGCTAACACATAGCCACTTAATATCATGTCATCACATCTCACATACTGAGGAGAACCAACAAGAAAGATTCATCACTCTGAACAACCTACTTAGATTCCTTGCTATAAATCATGTCCGCGAAACGCGTCTCTAGCATGGCTCCCAAGTACGTGAATCCAGATGCCCGAAAGCAAGACTAATCAATCCTAAGGCCTAATCTCCATACCCACGTATACACCATAAGCTATCATGCTATGCTAGAAAAATGCTATAACACATGCAATCAAGCACACATACATCATCACAAGGTGATGTACCCACTTTTTCATGGCTCATAGGTATTCGAATCTAGAGCTCTGATACCAAGTTGTCACATCCCAACATCAGGGTCACGCGAAAGCCCACCCAAAAGACAGTTTGAGAAAATAAGATTTGCAGTTGGAAAGCCCTCAACTGAAAAGTATACATCATTTGGATAAAAAAAATCCCCACAGTTCAACTCTCATATACTGAAAACATGCATCTCATACATGAATAAGCATATCTTTTAAAGGCGTACAAAACCAGCAATCACAGGCGTTACATGTAAAAGTACATGTACAAAAATAAAAAAAACGACAGCAAGTCTTCCATCACCTCTGCAACTAGGTCAACTCCGCATGCTCACCTGAAAAGGTTTTATAGCAAAATCCCACACCGTGAGCCGAAGTCCAATACAACATAGACAATAAAACTATAAAGCAGGCTATGCAATTATGCACGCACGGGCTCAATCACAGGAGCCAAAAAAGTTGTCCTTTCAAAACCACAAGTTTGCATCAGACTACCACGAGTCTCAAAAAGGTTTTGTCTCATAAAAACTCACATTTTTTCATCCTTCAAACTATGCATATCATCCTAACAGATATCATGCCACAGTTAAGGGAAAGCTATAAATAAACAGTATGCTCCACTCGGGTCACACAGCCGAGGAGAACAGATGTAAATGAAATCCTATGTACTGACTCTGCCAAACAGACATAGGTAACAACTGTAGACTCCTGCCATTACCCTACTCCTGAACCACTTAAGGCCTGCTAGATAATGACAAGTTCTATACAGAGTTACAACAACAACGCCATTCACGGAGGCAACCGACTTCTTTACGAATTTCCATGACCGATGGAAAAGCACCCAAACCACGTACTTGTTTCTTTACGGTTTGCCACGACCGATTGACGAAACATAACCAAACCACGTTTACGGGGATTAACCCGAGGGACCGTAGCGAACCCACTCTGTGCACGTTTTTGGACTTCCACCAAGGAGCAATAAAAGCTCAAATCATAACCACACACTGTCATGGTACATCTATGGAAACATTTAAAAATCCACCGTAGCTCACTACGAAAATCCACAAAACCATTTATACACCACATGTATAAAAGAGACCCAATCCATCAAAATAGAGATCTAAAACCATTTCCAACAAAACGTTTAAGAGTTGAGACTCAACCCCGCGGGTTAGCTCGAAACCTCCAAAACGATGTTTTTTACCATTTTCACAAAACACCTCGTTTTCAAACATTCTTTTAAAAACTACAGATACCACGTACCCGAAACATGTATACAACCGAGAAAAGGTGTAAAAATTCACTTTTACCTAAAAACCACGGTTACACATGAAAAATACATTTGATGTATTTTTTACCCGGTGAAAACACGTATAATCACATATATTACCCTTATACAGTAGTAGAGTCTAGAATGCTATCTCGGAGAATCAAGAACTCGACGTCTCAAAACTGAACAGCGTCAGAATGAGAATCCGATCGGATGGATGCGAAGCCCTCGGCCCCGATAGCAAGGATCCATGAAAGATCGAATACAAAATCAAGCCCCGGGCCCTCAAAGCAAGAGAGAAGGCAGAGAAAATGTGTTTCTTAGCTGTTAAGAAAGGTTTTTGAACAAATATCTCCGCCACCGCCATATTTATAGAAAACCAAAATTTGCACTGTTCAGTCGACCGAACCCCTGAGTTCAGTCGATTGAACCCAAAAATCTCAGTTCAGTCGACTGAACCACACCCTTCAGTCGACCAAACTCAAGACCTGGAGCGTACTGGAATTTGCTAAGGTTTTTCAGCCCAAAAACCAACCCAACCAACCTAAACAAAGTTCGAAAGAGCGTATAACACATTTACACATGCTGTTCTACAACTTTAAAGCATAAACCATGCATCGATACTATTCATATACTGAAGAAAACACATCAAATATATAAACAACCTAAAAGATAAGGGTTAGGGTCTCACATAGGATTTGAAGAAAGGGTTTCTCCCTTTCAAACATAAAATCACTATATTCAATGATTAGTGTTCTAAGACACCTGATGAGAGAGAGAATATAAAGGCAGTTCTTTATGTTTCGGTAGTAGAAAGCCTCACGTATGCTATGCTTTGCACTAGACCCGACATTTGTTTTACCATTGGCATGGCTAGTTTATATCAGTCTAACCCAGGGCAGGAGCATTAGACTGTAGTAAAGAATATAATCAAGTACCTAAAAAGGACTAAGGATTATATGTTAGTTTACTAGGCAGACAGTTTAGTACCTTTGGTGTACACAAACTCAAATTTTTAGTTTGACAAGGATTCCCATAAGTCTACCGCAGGATATGTGTTTACCTTAGGAGATGGAGTTATAAGTTGGAGGAGTATCAAGCAGTCGTGCATTGCTGATTCCACCATAGAGGCCGAGTACGTGGAAACTTCTAAAATAGCCAAGGAGGTCGTTTGGCTTAAGAACTTCTTGTTAGATCTAGAGGTGGAACATTCAGTTTAGTCAGTTATTACACTTTACTGTGACAATAGCGGAGCGGTTGCAAACTGGAATGAGTCAAGGATCCACAAGAAAGAAAAACACATTGAGCTTAAGTATCACCTGATACGAGAAATTATACAGAGAGGTAATGTTGTTGTGACCAATATTGCATCAGAAAATAATCTTACAGATTCATTTACAAAGAGCTTACCGGTTAGGACTTTTCATAGTCATGTAGAGGGTGTGGGAGTCAGATGTATGGTAACATAATTTTGAGTATAAGTAGGAGAATATTATAGTTAGTATACTGAAAACTATATTTTTAGTATTTTATTTTATTTTAATAAAATTAATTTTTTATTTTATAAAAATCTTTATGAACAATATATGTGTATTATTTTTTTAATGTTAAGTATGGATATCCGATATTCTGTACAATATTTAATCTGCTATGTAGAGTACGACTTACATACAAAAAATTAGATTTTAGGTTCTTGCATAATATATATTTTATGTTCACAGTTTAGATGAAAATAAACATACCATCGATACAACCGTAGTACAGAGTTTTAGTAGGCATGTCTTGGTTATAGAGAACAAATAATAGCATTGTCTATTATTTCGACTCTCTGTATTATTACACTTTATGTATGTTGAACATGATATATTGGAGTAATTAATTTTATACTAACTATATAAATTAATTCACACCCCAATATTATTATGAATTGTGATTATGCTTTTAATTCTAAAATAATTATTGATTTGTGTATATTTAATATTCGTTGTTTTAATTCATTAAAGTGTGTAATCATATATGGGTCTGTATTTTCGGTGAGTTAGATAGTAATATTATTTATATGATGAATATTAATTATTGACAGAATTCACGTCCTGAAAGATCGGAATTGATGATACCCCCTTAAGAAAACTTATAAGTTTTGACCGAGCCAAACCCTGCAGGTGGATTTGATTATCCGATAGTTAAATAAGTTAATCAGAAGAGCTTAAGGAATTTCAAGATACTGATTAAATTAAATTGTCAGTAATTAAATTTAATTGGCGGGTATCAAGAATTTTAACGTGAAAAAAAATGATAAGCATTTAATAACAAGAGCTCAATGCAAAAAGGTCTTGAGATTATGGGTTAGAATGCAATTATAATTCTTCAATGGTGTGAACTGTAATTCAGTATTTTATGAAATTACAGAAACCAATGCTAGTTTTTCATAATTACAGATACCGCTATGAGAAGTTTTCTTAATTGCGGAAACCGTTGATACATGTGTGTATTCCACTAGAAATCTTACTCATAATTTCTCCATAGGTCCTTACTGTAACCTTATAAATATGCGGGTAGCCTGAACCAATTTTATAACTTGTCTTCCAAGACTAAAGCTGTCCAGGTTCTTTCAGTACGAATCCTTGATAGATTTTAGCCCATCCTACATTTAAGAATCGTATAAGAGAATACAGTAGAAGATCTGACAGAATTTTCAACTCAGATTCAAATCGTAGTTGAAGATTCGGTCGGTAAAAATGTATTCTTCTAAAATTAACTGTGGTTGCATGGGTTTTATTTTGATCGTTCGTCATCAAAAGTTTTATTTGGAGTCCGTTTCTACGTTTTTTCGTCCAGTTAATTTTTTGTCTAAAATTATTTATAAAAATAATGATTTTGGCAGTTTTACCTCCAACAATAATAGCGTCGTCTATTATTTCGACTCGCTATGCTAATACATTTTGTGTGTCTTGAACAGAACTAAGTTGGGGTAATTAATTTTATACTGATTTTGTAAATTAATTTACACCCCATAGTTATTATAAGTGGTTATGTTCTTAATTTCGAAATAATTATTATTTGCATATATTTAATATTCATTATTTTGATTTATCACATGGTTCGATCTTGTATTGGTCAATAATCCTGGTGAGTTAGATAGCCATATTAATTATATGGTAAATATTAATTATTAACGAAATTCAGGTCCCGAATGATCTGAATTGACGATACTTTCCTAAGAAAACCTATAAATTTTAACTGAGCCAAACTTTGTAGGTAGATTTAATTATCTAGTAGTCAAATAAGTTAAGTGAAAGGTCTTAAGAAATTTATTTAAGAAGCCGATTAAATATAATTGTCAGTAATTTAATTTAATCGACGGGTTTCAAAAATCTTAACGTGGGGAGAACAAATAAGTATTTAATAATAGGAGTTTGAATATGGCTGGGAGTGCAATTATAATTTTTTAGTGGAATGAATTATAATTAATATTTTTATGAAATTGCTTCTAGGTTGAGATGAGTTTTTATAATTATATTGAGAGCCCAAGTTATATTTACTCTACAGGTCTTGCTATAACCTATATATATGCTGTTATAAAACTTGACGCAATAATTCATATTAATTAGTCAGTGATTAGGTGATTAAGGTTTTCGCGTTCTCTAAAAATTTTAAGCCTAATCAAGAAGATTTTGAAGAACACGATTGATCAAAACTCACATTTTATTCGTATTTAGCATTCGAAAATACAGCAGAAAGTTTGTGTCGAAGATTTAACTAGAAGTCAAAACGCAGATCGTTAACTGAAAATTGTTGCAGCATTCGAAGTCATACAATCAGATTTCGAAAGGTATAATTCTAAAATTAACTTTGAGAGTATTACTGAATTTTATTTTGATTGTTCGATATAAAAAATTTTAATCTGGGACCTGTTTCGGCATTTGCTCGTCTAGTTATTTTTGACTAATCATAGACATAATCTTCGAATCTTGATAATTTGCCTCCAGCAATTGATATTAGAGTCGTCTTTAATAATGTATGATTTTAATCATAGATTCAGATATATTTAGATTGTGCTAATTCGATTTTGCAGGCAATCTAATTATGATTTTTAATGGTCATTATTTATTTTACATGTTTGATTGTATGGTTTGAATGAATGATTATTAATTTTTTTTAACTATTAGAGTTGATTGTAGTAAATTGATTGTAAACTCTTCGGATGCATAAGATCAATGTAATAATAATAATTTTTTTATTTTTTTATTTTTTTATTTTTTAGCTCTTATATTCTTTTTTTTTTAATTTTTTGTAAAAAAAGTGAGAGGACCGGAGAAAACTAAGCTGCCGTGACAAAGTGTGTGCACTGGGGTGTGAATCCATGGTAATTCTTTAGACATGTTTGTTGCTTATCATTCATGGTTAAGAATATTAAAAGCCATGGGCATGTGGCTCACCTATTAGCAAAATGAAATCACCAGAAGTTATTATGATTACATGGCATTAGCTTTGATTGGCTGAAGATGATGATGAATTGGAATCACCATGAAGTATCATGACAATGGTCACCATGAAATTAGTAAATAGTGGAATCCATGTGGCAGTGGATCCAAGACTTGAGAATTTCATTGTAGAACAAAGTTCTTGGTTATCATGAACTGTTTTCGAAGTCCAAGTCGGCGGAAAATTAGGTGCGGCAAACGCGCAGCACGGAACGTGCGCCGGCGCAGCGTGGTTCAGTCGCGGTGCTATGGGACGACGGTAGTGCGTGACCAGGCAGACGGTGGTAATTATTTTGTAATGATATTGTAATTTGTAGTAGTTGAATTGTGAAAGTTTTTTGATTAGTTGTAAAATTCTGATACAATGAAAAGATTAAAATTTTAATTCTGGCAGAATTATAGGTTTTTTGAATGAATAAAATTTTTTTAGTTAAAGAGTTTTAGATGGAGCATTAAAATCGTAATTTAATGTATTTATTTATTTATTAAAATGCTTGGATATTTTTATTTCAGTTGATTTATTTTGTTCTGTTTTAATTAATTCTAGTTAATTTGGAAATTTTTTTTGTAACGATAAAATAAATTAAAATTTTCTTTAATTAAAATTAATTTTTTTGTATAAAGAAAATTTTGATTTTTTGTTTAGTTACATAAAAACACGTTTAAGATATTTTTTTTAAGAAATCAGATATCTTGAAAAAACATGACGTTTAATTTCGAATTTTTTGAATTAATTAAAAGAAGTTTAATTTTAATAATTTTTTTTTGAAATATGTGTAACGAAAAATAAGATTAAATTCTTAATTTTTATTTAAAATTAATTTTTTAAATAAATAAAATTTAAGAATTTTATTTATTACACATAAAAACATATAAAGATAGTTTAAAAATTGAAATCTTTTGTAACGTGTGATCTTTTAAAATTACAAATTTATTTTAATTAAATATATTTTATAACCCTAAAAAATATTTTAAAAATTAAGTGGGTGAGGAAATTTATTCACAGATAAATCTCACGGTCTTTATCGTTAGTTCGTAGGTAATGTAATTAATTTTGCGTGTTGGCATTAGAGTCTTCCTCTTCATCGTACAAAATTAATTACGAAATCACTGGAACGGACTTTCTTTAGGGATAATTTTGAATAATTGTTAATGTAAATCACTTCTTCATCTAAAGAATTTATTATGAAACGATTGATTTTGAATTAGGTGATGATTTACACTTAGTTATAAATAATAGTATTCTCTCAATCTGAGTCACTACTATTATTTATAGAATCAAAACTACGTCAGCTATTTAATTTTACTTGATAAGGTCTATTGCATATATAGTAAAAATAATAAAAATTAGCATCTCTGGACAAATGATGAATAGTAGACGTCCTTACTATCAAGGCATACTATTCACGGTGTACTAGGTTGCTGCCGATTTTTTTTAAATGGTAGAAATAATCGATTTTAAAATAAAATTTAAAATTTTACTCATAATAATTAATAATTTTTAATTATGTGATTCTCATGATTAAAATGGCTTTTAATTCACTTGCGGCTATATTCAAAGAAAATAAATTTACGGATCCTAATTATGTTGATTGGAAAAAAGAATCAGGATATAATTTTAACTGCCGATGGTATTTTCAGAAAGGCAGGAAATTTCTTTATTTTTGAAAATAGTTCTTCCTTTATGCTAAAAGGCAAGACGGAGAAAAAAGTTCAAAAATATGGTGACATGATTTTCAAGATAGTTAGTGGACCACGAATTAGTGTGAAAAAAGTCAAAATGCAGATGTTTTCACTGCAACCAGACACGACATGAAAAAAAATAATGTCTAGTTTATCTTGGCAAGTAGAACAACAAATGTAATTTATATTCACTAGTTGTGTAAACATATTTAGCGGTGTTATCTATCGGTACTTGATGTGCAGATACGGGAACCATTAATTATATCTGCAATTCATTATAGGGGTTTCAAAAAATTCGCCAACTTAGTGATGAGAATATTTATCTACACATGGGTAATAATACAAAAGTGGCAACAGTTGCAGCAGGATATGCCACTCTTATTTTTAGTAGAGATCGAGTTTTAATATTAAGAGATTGTTTTTATGTATTTTTCATTTGAAGAGATTTAGTTTCTGTTTCTAAATTGATTAAAGATGATTATTTTATTTATTTTAATAACTCTATGTTTATTAAGGATAATAAATGATTTATCTGTTCTGGTACATTGGTGGATGATCTTTATATTTTTTACTCTTATCTCTCCTACATTATAGCTGAATGGATTGAATTATACATCTAATTCACCATTTAAGAGAAATGAACCTTATTTAATGAATTAAACGTATCATTGGCACTTACGCTTATATCATATTAATCTAAAAAAGATAAATAATTGGTCAAAGATGGACCTTTGAGTCCATTGGAAGTGAATGCACTTCTACTCTGTGAATCCTGCTTAGAGGATAAAATGACCAAGAGGCTGTTTTTAGGTAAAGGCTATAAAGCTAAAGAACCGTTGGAACTGGTTCACTATGACTATCCAGGTTAGAGGAGACTTTGAGTATTTTGTCATTTTTATTAACGATTTCTCAAGGTATGGATACATTTATTTGATGCACTGTAAGTCAAATACTTTAAGAAATTCAAAGTATTTAAGGCAGAAGCGGAGAAGCTTCTGGAGAAATGTATCAAGACACTTTGGTTTGACTGTAGTGGCAAGTACCTCTTTGGAAAGTTTAGGGATTATTTGTCAAAGAAAGAAATTATATCCCAGATGACTGCACCGGATACTCCGCAGCAGAATGGTGTAGCAGAAAGAAAGAATATGATTCTTATGGAGATGTTGAGGTCTATGATGAATTATTCGGACTTACTCGATTCGTTTTGAGAATTTGCATTAGAGATAGTAGCTTATATTCTGAATTTGGTACCTTCTAAGTTAGTACCTTCTACTCTTACAGAATTGTGGACCATGCGCAAGTTTAGTCTAAGACATTTCGAATTTGGGGGTGTCCAGCACACGTGAAAGGAAACACGAATTAGTTATAACTAAGAACGAAAGTTTATTTCTTTGTTGGATATCCCAGTAGAATAATAGGTGGTTTATTTTATAATCTTAAGAATCAGAATGCCATTGTCTATGCCAATATTTGATTCTTGGAAGAGGATTATGTAATGGACCACAAGTTCAAGAGTAAAAATGTTCTGAAAGAGCTGAGAGAAAATACCAGTAGTACAGTAGAAGCGCCACAGGAAAGTGTCATTGATATCCCATTACCTCGTCGTAGTGGGTGGATTATCGGGACACGTGCGGATCCTGAACTAGATCAAGTGCTACTATTAACATATGGGTTTCATAACCAGAGGAGCATGTGGGTAATGGTGCACAGGATTCAGAATCAGTACAGCGTGTCACTGCTAGTACACAGATGTAGGTAGTGCCTCGCCGTAGTGAGAGGGTTATTTGTTAACCTGATCGGTATATGTTTTTTGGAGAATCTTCTGACAGGATCCTAAAAAAACTGAATACTAAACTCTATAACTACAACGAAGCACTCCAAGATAAAGATGTAGAATTATGGAAAAAGGCTATGAATTTAGAGATGGAGTCTATGTACTCTAATCAAGTCTAAAAACTTGTTGAATCACCCGAAGGGATAAAATCCATCGGATGCAAGTGGATCTACAAGAGAAAGAGAGAAGCAGACGGGAAGGTAAAAACCTTCAAAGGTAAACTTGTTGTAAAAGGATTTACTCAAAAAGAAGGGATCAATTATGAGGAGCCCTTTTCGCCGACAGCCATGCCTAAATATATTCGGACTCTCTTATTCATTGCAGCTCATTTCGATTATGAAATTTGGTAAATAGACGTCAAGGCAGCTTTCTTCAATGGAAGTCTTGACGAGTGTATCTATATGGTACAACCAGATGATTTCATAGCAAAGAGCCAGGAGCACATATTGTGCAAGCTTAAGAGATCTATTTATGGATTGAAGCATGCATCTAGATCTTAGAATACTCAATTTGATCAAATCATTAAGTCTTATGGTTTTGATCAAAGTCCTGACGAGTCATGTGTGTTCAAGAAGCGTGATGGAAGCATGGTGCTGTTTCTAGTACTTTACATGAATGATATCTTACTCATTGAAAATGATGTGAGAGTGTTATCTTCAGTGAGGTATGGTTATCCGTCCAGTTTGATATGAAAGACTTGGGAGAAACCAATCACATCCTTGTGCGAGATCGAAAATAAAGGATGTTGGGATTATCACAAGCCACTTATATCGATACAGTTTTTGCTCATTTTAGCACGCATACTTCTAAGAAAGGGTTTCTTCCTTTCAGGCATGGAATCACTCTATCTAAGAATCAGTGCCCTAAGACACCTAATGAGATAGAGAAGATAAAGATGGTTCTTTATACTTCGATAGTATAAAGTATCATGTATGCTCTGCTTTGCATTAGATTTGACATCTGTTTTGTTTTTAGTATGGTTAACAGATATTAATCTAATCTAGGATAGAAGCATTTGACAGCAGTAAAACATATAATCAAGTACCTGAAAATGGCTAGGGATTATATGTTGATTTACTATAAAGATGGTCAAGAACCTTTGGGGTAAATGAACTCGAATTTTCAGTTAGATAAGAATTCCTGAAAGTCTACCTCGGAAAATGTGTTTATGCACATTGAGCGTAAATATCACTTGATACGAGAGATCGTACAGAGAGGTGATGTAGCCGTGGCCAAGATTGCATCGATAGAAAACCTTGCAAATCATTTTAGAAAAAGCTTATCGGCTAAAACTTTTGACATTCATGTAGAGAACATAGAAGTAAGATGTATGGCAGCATTATTTTGAATATAAGTGGAAGATTGTTAGAGTGATATACTAAAAACTATGGTATTAAATTTTAGTATTTAATTTTATTTCTTAATAAAATTAGTTTTTTTCATTTTTATGAGAATTTTAGTAAACAATGTTTGCATTTCATTATTTATTTAATGTCGCACATAGATGTCTTTTATTTTAAATAGTATTTAATCTGGTGTGTAGATTTCGATTTGCACACGAAAAATCAGATTAAAGGTTCTTGTGAAATATAAGTTTTTGGTTCACAATTTAGATGAAATTGAACAAACCATCGGTACGACTGTAGTACAGAGTTTTAGTAAACCTGTCTTGGTTATGGGGAACAGATAATAGCATCGTCTATTACTCTGACTCGCTGTGGCAGTACACTTAGTGTGTATTGAACGGGACCAAGTTGGGGTAATTAATTTTATACTAATTTTATAAATTAGTTTATACCATATGATTAGTATGAATACTTATACTCTTAATTCTGAAATAATTATTATTTGCGTATATTTAATATTCGTTATTTTGATTCATTAAATGATGCGATCTTGTATAGGTCAATAATCCCAGTGAGTTGGATAGCGATATTAATTATATGGTAAATATTAATTATTGACGGAATCCACGTCTTGAATGATTGGAATTGACGATACTCCCTTAAGAAAACTATACGTTTTGGCTGAGCCAAACCTGCAGGTGGATTTAATTATTCGGCAGTCAAATAAGTTAAGCGGAAGGTTTTAAAGAATTTATTTAAAAATCTGATTAAATATAATTGTCAGTAATTTAATTAAATTTAATCGACAGGTATTGGGATTCTTAACATGAGGAGAATAAATAAGTATTTAATAATAGGAACTCGAATATTCGATTTTAAAAATATGGCTGGAAGTGCAATTATAATTATTTTGTGGAATGAATTATAATTAATATTTTTAAAAAAAATACTTCTGAGTTGAGGTGGGTTTTCATAGTTACATTAGGAGTCCAAATCATATTTACTCCACAGGTATCTATTGTAACTTATTTATATGCTGTTAAAAAACTTAACACAATAAGTCATATTATTTAGTCAGTGATTATGCGGCTAGAGTTTTCACATTCTCTGAAAATTGTAAGACTAATCAATAATGTTTTGACTAATAGATTAAAATCTACACTTTATTCGTGATTAGCTTTTGGGAATACAGTAGAAGGCTTGTATCGGAGATCGATTTAACTAGAAGTGAAAAATCACGACGATTTATTGACTGAAAATTGTTACAGCAACCGAAATCATCCAACTAGATTTCGAAAGATATAATCCTAAAACTAACTTTGAAAGTATTATCGGGTTCTATTTTGATTATTTGATATCATAAGTTTTAATCTGGAGTCTGTTTCGGCGTTTGCCTGTCCAGTTATTTTTAACTAAAATCATAAACATAATCTTAAAATTTTGATAGTTTGCCTCCAACACTTCAAAGGCGCACAACAATTTAGAATAAGAGGGCAATGCTGAAAACCAATGAACGCTTCATGGATCACCTGAGCATAATGAAACATTCGACGCCAATCCACTGTGGCAACTGCTCGATCCAACCTTTTTCGAACATGGTCATCATCCCTTTGATTATTTGTCCATGTATATCATGTCCCTTTGAATCCCAGGTCCATAAATGCATAATCTGATTACACCTTCGAAATTCTCTATTTGAGTATCCTACTTTCTCTATAATTGACCCCACCTAGTTAAAAATCTCCCAAACACAACCGATGAAGGTGAGTCCCTGAAAGCATTTTTCGGCAATTGATTCCGAAATATTGTCCCATTCTTCTTTATGGGAAGAGCGTAAACGAAATTTTGAATAAGTTTTGTTGGTGTCCACCCCATTTGGGGTAATACAATTATATTAGAAGTCTAATATAATTAGGATTGATATTAAATCAGTATTAAAATTTTATTATAAAGAAAAAGAAAAAAAAGTAGCCGGATGTCTTTTTTGGAGTCCTAATTTTTTTAGAAATTCCCATCTTTTTCGAAGTCTAATTGGCTTGGGCAATAGCCTTAATATATATATATCCCTTGATGAGGTTCGGTGGAGAATCATGACAAAAGACAAAAATCAATTCTCATGCTTTTGAGAATTATGAACAGTGATTCAATAACGGCAAAACAGTGCACCGAGGGAGTTCTTTTCAAGGAAGAAATAGTCCAGTTTTGTGCACAAATCGGATGTCAAACAAAGCCTGATCATTGTGAAATTTTACAGGTGTACTCTCGGCACATGATTCTTGTTAACCAACGATTTCGATTGTCAACCGGTGAGATATAAACTTGAGTTTATTTTTCAGTTGGAATCCACCTTACGATGACGAATATTCAATATTTTGTTATCCTGAGAATATTATTCTTGATGTTGTCATCCTCTGGGTATGCCTAGAGAGTTAATTCTGTAAGCTCATTTTTTGGACATACTGAAGATTTTGAATCGGATTTCGATCCCATGATTTTTTCCCTAAAGGATTTTCCACATAAAAATTGGTGTTTGGCATTTTTGGTTGATTATTATTTATTCTGTTATTGTTGATCTCGTTTAATCGCGTATAAGAGGAGAAAAAAATATTTATTCCGTTGTAGGCTATATTTTGTTTAATTTTTCCCAATAGTGGTATCGAAGCTTGGTTTAGATACGGTCCAAGTATATTCAGTTATTGTGTTTAATTAAATGGAGGAATCATCTGATGTTATGATTAAACTAAATTCATCAAATTATTCGATATGAAAATCGCGGATGAAAGATGTCCTTTACACTAAGGACTTATACCAGCCTGTTGAAGGTGACAGCAAGAAGCCAGAAAAAACTACTGATGATGAGTAGACAGTTATGAACAGGAAGACAGTGGCTCAAATTCATACCTAGGTGGATCAGAATATTTTTCACCACGTGGCTCAAGAAACCAATGCCCATATATTGTGGAAGAAATTACAGTCAATGTACGAGAGGAAGACTGCTCAAAATAAAGCATCTTTGATCAGGCGGTTGGTGAATCTGAAATACAAAGACAACCGAAGTGTAGCCGAGCACCTCAGTGATTTTCAGCAATTGATCAATCAGTTGAATACTATGAAGATGGTTTTGGATGATGAGTTGCAGGCTCTACTTCTATTGAGTTCCTTACCAGACAGTTGGGGAACATTAGTTGTAACAATCAGTAACTCAGTACCGAACGGCGAAGTCACCATTGATATGGCGAAGGATAGCACGTTCAATGAAAAAGCAAGATGGAAGGAGCAAAGGATTTCAGTCAACTCAAATGCTTTAGTCACAAACAAAAAATCTTCTAACAACGACAGGCCAAGAAGCAAGTCAAGAGGGAAATCTCAGTCCAGGAAGGAGATTAAGTACTTTTATTGCGACAAAATAGGGCACATGAAAAAGGAATGTAAAAAATTGAAAAGGGATAAAAAACAGGCAAGTCTGACGACAAAAAAGAACAGAAGGATACAGCTGCAGCAGCTTCAGATGAAGGTGAGACCATCATTATTTGTGATGACTGGTTCATTGGGATCACTAGACAGGACTCTAGTTGGGTGATTGACTCGGGTGCCTCCTTCCATGTCACCGCACATAAGAAACACTTCATGACTTATACAACTGGCGATTTTGGTCACGTCAGAATGGGTAATGAAGGTATGTCCAATATAGTAGGAATGTGAGATGTCAGTCTAGAGACCACTATAGGCTGCAGATTAGTGCTCAAGAACGTTAGACACGTGCCAGAGATCAAGTTTAATCTTTATATCCACTAGTCAGTTGGATGATGAAGACTACAAGAACCACTTCGGGGACGAAGAGTGGAAACTCAGCAAAAGGTCCCTAATTGTTACAAAGAAAAAGAAGACATCCAGTCTTTACACCTTAGAGGCAAAACTTAGCAAATGAGTGATCAGCACAGTTGAGCAGGACACCACGACCGAGCTATGGCACAAGCAGCTTGAACACATGAGTGAAAAGGGCATGCAAGTTCTAGCCAGGAGAGAGCTTCTACATGTGGTAATGAGTACTTGTTTCAAAACTTACATCCATTGTTTAGCTAAAAAACAACACAGAATCCCGTACAATAGAGTCCATGCATCTAGGCAGTCAAATATCCATGACTTAGTACATTCTGATGTTTGTAGTTCTATGATTATTATTATTATGGGTGGTGCTAGATATTTTGTGACATTTATTGATGACCACTCACGGGAGGTTTGGACATATGATTTAAAAAGTAAAGATTATGTGCTAGATGTGTTCAAGCAGTTTCAGGCTAGTGTGAAAAAACAGACATGATAGCAATCGTCACTAAGAGCAATAATAAATTCAAAAATCTTGTGTTCAATTTTCACTGACAACTTCTTGTTTTACTTGGTGCATTAAGTCTAGGTGGTGAATTCAGATATACACTGTATTGACTTGAGTATAGACTCGTAAATTCAAATATATTCGGTTTAACTTGCTAAGTTGGGTCTAAAATACACCAGACAAGTTTCCTAGTTAACCTTTAAAAAAACGCTTGTATTGAAGAGAATTGATGGAGAGTGCAAAATCTTCTCTTGCATTGACTTAACGGGACGATGTGGAAGCCCTAGTCAACATTAGTGATAAAAGAATCTAATGTTTCAATGGACAGAAGTTCTTTTTTTTTATATTTATTATTATTAGCTTTAGTATAGACTCGTAAATTCAAGTATACTGTGTTTAACTTGTTAAGTTAGGTTTAAAGTATACAAGGCAAGTTTCTTAGTCAACATTTAAAAATAAAAAAAGTTTGTATTGAAGAGATTTAACGAGAGACGAAGTGGCAGCCCTAGCCAACATTAGTGATAAAAGAATCTTATGCCTCAATGTACATTAGTTCTTTCTTTTTTCTTTGAGCCGTGAAAACATAATTTAAAAAATTTCTATTACTTTAATATAATAGTAATGATTACATCGAAGAAACCTTTAAAAAAAAATCCAAACAAAAAAATAAAGGAAAAAATAAAAAGCATTCATACACCATCTAAAAAAATAGAAATTTCTCTATTTTCATCTAATAAAATTTATTATAGATCTATCTTAATGACTCAAATCGTTCATAACTTCATATTATAAAATCTATCACAAACATCTACCACGCAAAAACTTTAATTGATCAAAATCAGCAATTAGATGATGGAATTACAGTACATCTAAAAAAGTCATACAATTTACTTTCAAAGTTATCCTTGTCCATTTTTTTTAGGATAAACGTATTGTGAACATATGGCTATCAATGTCTAATTAACTTAATTTTTTGTGTGTGCAATCTTTTCAATAAACTAACTCTATAACATGAAATGTTCCAGTGATTAAGGTAAATTATCTTAGATAACATAAAATAATAATAGAGATCTCTCCATTAATTTGACAAATGGAGAGAAGTTGGCTTCCATACACCGACCTAAGGGTTGTCAACGGCTCAAGCCAGCTCGCGTAAGTACTGTTTAGATTCGCTCGCGGGCTATGTTAGACGGGTAACTTTTTTGTAGCGGGTCGAGTTTGAACTTAAATAGTTAAATCCAGGCTCTACCCAATAGGTTTAGTCAAACTGGATTGATGAGCGAGCCGACAAGCAAGCCACTAGGCGGGCCAATGGACTTAGAAACTTCAATACTATTTTTTTTTTTTGTAAAAAAATTAACTTAAAACTTTTTGATTTTTTGGGGTATTTAAGAATCAAACAATTTTTTAATTCGTCAAACAATTTTATTAATTACATAAAATAATTTCTACTGGGCGAATTATCAAGCTGGGGTAACAGGTCAGGCTAACGGGTGGGGTGAACTTTAATCCTTCTACCCAGACTCGGCCCGATTACTATTCGGGCAAGCTCGGCCCGCTCAAGCATCAGGCTTGGGTCGGGCTTTAACTTAACGAGCCGGGCGAGCTTGGGCCGAGTGACGGACCAATGGGCCAAATGATGACACTTACAGCAACCCTCGCAAAAAAAAAAGAAGAAAGAAAAGCCACCTAAAATCCAAACAAAACAAAAACCAACTGTTGGAGAGATGCCAACCAGGGGTGTGATTTCGGCTCGGCCCGCACTCGGCGAACTCTCGCCAAAAGTCCAGGCCGGGCCAGGCTTTTATGGAGAGGAGTTGGCCTAGACCTAAGGGCTATACGAGCTTAGTACTCGAGCTTTTACTAGTTTTTTTTGGGATTTTTATTTTTTAAATTTTTTGAGTTGTTGACTTGTAGTATAAGACAATAAATTAATAAATTTATACTTTATAATTTATTATAAGTTTATTTATTAGTTGATTATTTTATTATAAATTTATAGTTTATTATAAATTTATAATTTTATTGATTTTTTAGTTACTTAATTTATAAGTTTATAGTTTAATATTAGTTAATTAGTTTATAAGTTTATGATTTATTATCAGTTATTAGTTTATTATAAGTTTATCATTTATTAGTTATTAATTTATAAGTTTGTAGTTTATTATTAGTTTATTAGTTTATTATTTTAGTACAAGTTTATATTTTATTAGTTTATTAGTTTATAAGTTTATAAGTTTATATTATTACAAGTTTATTAATTTATTATAGGTTTATAAATTAGTTTATGTATTAATATTAGTTTATAAATTATGCTATGAATTAATATTTATAATAAACTATTATGTTAAATTATAGTTTATAATAGTAGTTTATAAATTATGTTAAGTTATGTTACAATAAATACATTAAGTTTATTATAATACATAAATACATAATACATAAATAATTAAATATAATAAAAAATTCGGGCCAAATGGGCTCGGGCCGGGCCCAGAGGGGTAGGCCCAAGCTTAAAAAACCTATCTCTAGGCCCAAATCGGACTGAGCTTTTCTCGAGCCAAACTCAGCCCGCACAGTACCAGAAGTACCAGACCTCAAGCCGCTCACGAGTCTCGAGCCAAAATTACACCCCTAATGCCAACCCAAAAGAGATAAAGATATAACACAAAATAAAGCTGAGATAGAACCTGCCAATTCACAACCAAAATCAAAACAAACATCATTACAAACAACAATTCATTGCCCGAAAGAAGCTTCGAACAGTCCATATAGCCGAACTCAAGAGTATTCCTGGGAGAATTTTCAAAAACTGGAGAACCACATGTTAAGAAAAAGCGTAAAGCTCGAATATAAAACTCTAAAACCTCTGCTTTAAAACTGTGAGGAAGCTTGACTATAAACCACACACACAAAGGAAAGACTCACCCACTTAGAAAATACTCACCCAAGAAACAATTAACCTTCAAAATGAAACTCCCTCCTCTTATGAAAAGCAGCCCCTCCACGGACAACCACCCAAATATCAGTTTAAATCAAAGCCTTAAATGCAAGATTAAAACTCTCTCAGAAACACTTACCATGAAAAAAGACACTGTCAAAGCTCCCTCTCCCTCAAAACTCTGCCTTCTGTACCCCAAAAACTAAGACCCCTGCCTCTTCATACCATTAATGCTATATTCCTAAATCTGTATACAATATCTTCAACAGTAAGGGTTCCAACCTTGATCATTAATTTTACCCCAAATGCTATTTTCAATGTTATCTCCTCCCAGTTCGGAGTCACATAATGGAAATTTATATTTATTCCTAAGATTCCAAATTGACAAAGAACATAGTAGGGAGATGTGATAAGCTTGGACATGCTATGAAAAGGCTCTTCTCCATATTAGGCAAAGCAAGGTTCAACAAATGAACCACCCAATCTTACAACAAGAATCACACACCATCAAACAAAATGGAAGTGCTTTTTTTTTCCCCTGAATTCTGCTCATTGCCATCCAACCAATCGAGATTAGATGATTCATTTCTTCTTGAACAGGAAAAGCGCAACCATCCACTCCTCCCCATTGTTGTACCCAAAGAGTTCTGCAACTGCTATGAAGAATGTTCTCCAATAGACAGTCCACTTGACAGCAGATTCCTTTCCGTAAGTCGACTCCATTATTGGCTTTATGGAAGTCAGGTTTTTGTCCATTCGCTTAAGCCACTCTTCGCTGCAACAGAATATACCCATTTAGTTTCTTCCTACATCTGAGAACATCAAATACTCGAATACATAAAAACAGGCATAGTTTATGAAGTACAACAAAAATGAAGGAACATCAAATACTCACTCAGCAGTTCATTGCTACTGAACTAAGCTTTTTTTCTTTTTATTTTTTTTTGGTACTTAACCTTTTTTGTTAAGCTAAGCTATGCTGCTTCTTTTTTTCCCCCTTGGTAAGCTAAGCTTATCATCCTTTTTGGATTAAAAAAAAAAAAAACAAAGCAGCAAAGAAGTTTGATTACCTTGACAATAAAATAAAAAAAATAAAAAAAAACAAACTTTCTAACCTTTTTTCATGGTGAATTTCTATTCTCTATGAAAAGACGAAATTGTTTTTATATAATACAAATCAATTCTAATACCTATCATGGAATGACAATATTGTCATTTAAACAATAAAAAATGCTTAAAAATCTAAAAGTCCTGCCAAATGAGAGTTTTCTAAAAGTTAAAATAGCTAAATTGCTTAATTTTTTTTTTAAACTTTTGGTTTTGTGGCTAAAAAGAGAAAAAAAAAAACCAAAAAGCCAAAACACTTTTGTTACCAATAAAGCCCTAACAATACTCTTACATCAATTGATTGTTAACTAATAAACATTCTACAGTGTAGTACCATTACCCCGTCATTGCATAATGTTTCCCATTCACAAGCCAATGGTTGACAACAGAAACATCGTCCTGCACATTGAACCATCATGGACAAGCAAATGGTAAGTAGACTTCATGAAGAGCTTTCATTTCCTCTAAGCTATGATCCAATACTAACATTTGCTTTTCAGCAGTGTAATTTGAACAATCAGCACTGCTGTTTGATTTCACTGTTTTAGAGCTCGCTAGAAAATGCCAAAATATGATAAATACATTTTCATACAAGACACCCATTCATTCCAAAATTGTGACTTAAGCAATCCAAAACAATCCCCTATGTTCTTTTTTTCTGTTAATTTCCTCAAAAGTGTTCGAGGGTTGGCCTAGTGGATTTCCTTAAAAAACTTGTAGGACAAAAACTCAAATGAAACAAACTAATACCTAGAGAGGTAGAGCTTTGGTAAGAAGAAATTTAGAAGAATTGATTGTAATGCTTTACATGAATAATTTGCCATTTTATTGGATGCACTTCGCTTGAAAAAGAACATTATAATATTATAATTCATACAAGTCTACACCTATCGTACAACAATTAATTAGGAGCATGCTGTTAGTAGTTTATTATTATTATATTATTATTATGTTATTATTATCCGGTGTGTGTGGGTGTATGATTGTAATAGTGTTATCTAAGTTAATTATAAATAAGAGCTCGCCTACCCATTAGGGTACGACTTTCCATTATTCTTAACATGGTATCAGAGGTAAGGTAAAACCCTATCCTTCACGAAACCCTAACACCAGCCACAACCAGCCACGAAACCCTAACCCCAGCCACCAGCCACCAGCCACCCATCAAACCCAAAACTGGTGCCGAAACCCTAGCCACAGTACTCTCCGACTACTAAACCAAGCCACCGACCACCATCAATCCCTAAAACCAGGCCGACGATCACCATCAACCCCTAAAACCAGGCCCTGGGAGACTGCTTCAAGCCATATAATGAGCGTCGTAGCCGACAGACATGATTAGTACCAATTTTGACTCAGCACGTTCACAGATTTTGGCTGGGTTAGATATTCCCTCTTTATCTGAGATTTTCAGGCGAATGAACATAGCAATTAGTACCAACGGGCCTTGTATTACTACTACTGACCAGGATGATCACACAGTCCTAGGTGCATTTTGGGGAAGAGGTCGAAGAGGTGTTTGCGGTAGAGGTCATGATGGAGGCCATGGTGATGGCGAACGAGGTAGAGGTCGTGATGGAGGACGAGGCAGAGGCCGAGGTGGACGTGACACCAGGTCTTGCTATTATTGTGGAGAGCAGTGACACTTACAAAGCTCGTGTTGGAAGCTACATGGGCGTCCTACTTCTTCTGTGGCCAATGCAGTGGCCGATTATGATGTTCCTGCCTCTTCTTCTGAGAGGAGGACTATCAATATGACTCAAGAGGAGTATGACCAGTTTATCCAGATGAAAATTGGGAACACAGCCGACACTCCATCATCTACAGTTGCAGGTAACCCAGCTGCATGTATGGCTACTCTCAGATCATGGGTTATAGACTCGAGTGCATCTACACATATGACCGACTCCACAGGTACTTTTTCGTCTTATCAATTGACCCATCAATTGACCCATGAACATAGTGGAGTTCTTGTTGCCAAGGGAGGAACCTTAAAGGTGAAAGGACATGGAGTGCCTGCTTTATCTCCATCTCTTATCCTTTCTGACGTTTTACACACTCCTGCTAATCCTTTTAATCTGCTATCAGTAAGTCGTATTACAAAAGATTTGCAGTGCTCATTAACATTCTTTCATGATCATTGTGTTTTTCAGGATCTAGCTTCGAGGAGTACTATCAGGAGAGGACGAGTGGTGGGTGACCTGTATCTGATAGATGAGACTTCATATGTTGCATGCTCCGGACAGTCATCTCAGCTTTTGGGTATACATTGTCGGTTGGGCCATCATTCCTTGCCGAGTCTGAAGAAATTATGTCCCAGTTTCAGTCAAGCTACACAATTAGAAAACGAGTCACGTCGTTTTGCTAAGTACCTGCGTGTGCCCTATGTGTCAAGAAATAATAATCGGACCATGATTCCTTTTTCTTTAGTTCATTCAGATGTATGG
>JAOTRH010064875.1:0-18331 GCA_034768845.1 Heliamphora exappendiculata | reverse complement strand
CTTGGTATGTTATGTGCTCCAAATTGATGATTTATATGCCATACTAACCATGTCTTTTACTGCATTTCAAAATGCCTAATGGTTCTTTCTTTAAATGAGAATTTATGTCAACACAAAGTAAATTTGTGTCAACACAAATGTGAAAATGTGTCGACACAAAGTAAATCAGTGTCGACGCAAATATGTGTTGTATCGACACAAACTGTATAGAAGTGGCACTGGAAAAAAAATGTGTCGAGCCCATCCTATTCAGTGTCGACACCGTTCTACAATATATATCGTATAATACCCTATACAAATTTAAGGGTAAATAGATGGACAATTTATCATTTTTAATAGGACAAGCACATATAAGAACAATTGTGCAAGTGCGTGATGTAAATAAAAGCAATGCAGTAGCACAACCCAACGTACTTCCAGAACAATATCATGAATTCCACGCTGAGAATTACAGAGTAGACTTGATGGTATATTGGTCACCGAACCCATCATCGCCTCGTTGCGAAAGATAAATCCTCACCTTGGCTACACGCCCTAGTCGTTTTACGTAATGGCAACGGCGTGGGGCGAGCCTTTATCCAAATTTTGTATTCTTCCTTTTCCCAGGCCATCCGATCCCACATTAAGGACTAAGATGCTCGTTAGGCGTCAACCCAAAATCTAAAAAATATGCTAGTAACGAACCCATGGTGCCTAACCCCCTTTTTTTATAAACAATCTCTCAATTCATTTTCAAATTTGGCAGTCAGGGATGCCCTAGATTCAAAACTACAGAAAGAATGACTTCCAAATAACCCAACCCAAAATGAAAGGTATGAAAGGGACTCCGATAACCCAAGATGAAATGTAAGAATGCTCATGATGTGCAATATGCTTCTTGTGTACAATCATAACATGGCATATAAGTATGGTATGGTACAATCTACTAAAGCATAGAGTACAAGCATACAAAACATAAACCATGACTTATGAAACATAGGATCGAGCTATCATCAGAGGTTCATTTCATCAAAATCATTATTTTCATACACTAATTATTCACCAAGTTTATATAAAGTCTATAGATTCAAGTTTCACAAAGTAACACGCCATTCGTACACTTAGCCAAATTTAGGTAAATGTTTAATTGTTAATTTTAAAGGTGCGACAGTGTTTTGAAGTACCTAGACATATTTAATTTCTGAAATTTGAACACAAATTAGATAAAAATATTTTCTACAATTTTCATGTTTAATACTAAGTTCATATCTTGGGGCAAATTGGTCATTTATTTTGCTTACGTGAAAACTGTTCAACATTTTGCAGAGAAAAACACAGAATTTGGGTCTCCGTTGCCCATGATTTTGGGGCATCAATTCCAGAGCTATAGGTATGATATTTGGTGAGATTATAGTTTATGGTGTCCCCTACAAATATTATATTTTATGTTAGGGCAAGTTGTTTGGAAAAAGTTAGTGAATTTGGCTAATTTATAAAAAGGGTTCAGTTAGCCTAAAAATGGTATGCAAAGTGGGTTTTCAATAGAGAATGCCCAAAACCTTTGGGTACTATCTGAGAGTATTTTGGACTGACTTTTGCTCAGTATTTAGTTTAACATGTCCGATACATTTTTCAAATTTACCATTTTTGGATTTGGCAACTAAAAACTTAGGTTTTTAGTCTCACAAAAAGGTGTGAGATAGAGCTCTGTCAGTCACTGAAACACAACAATGAATTTGGAAAGTATTTTGACCTATCAAGACTTTATATTCCTGGCTCATTTGTGGTGGACAGTAAGATAAATATGTCCTTTACAATTTTCATGTTTTGACCCAAGTTCAGTTCTCACTCTAACTTAGGGTTTTTAGGTTTGCTTCTCAGAGTAGTCAAAATCTGACACTCTTTGAAAAAAATGGTATTTCTGGAGTTTTACCCAACGAAATCATTTCAAACGAATTTTTTATGAAAGAGAACTCAAAAATCTAGGTCTGGACATAACAATCATGTTTAGATCATTTTTTTACAATTAGTTATAATATTTTAAAGTTCATAGCAGAAAGTTGGTAAGCCCAAAAAGTCAAGTTATTTAGGGTTTTGATAGTTTAGCTCATGTTGTGTTCATTGTTGATGTCTTTTTCTTGTATACATGTTGTATACTCATACAAACCAAAACTTCAGAACATATTCAACCCATAAAACTAAAAAATATCCATATGCAACCATATGTAAAGCTCAATCTTACACTAACAGTCCACTCTTCACACCTACGACGCCTTTTTGAGTTATTCTTTATTTCTTATCTTCATGGTTGATTATAGAGATGGATTGAGGGCTATCTTATGCGAGAATATCAGAAGATTTTAGAAAATTTACTTACTTTATTTGATGCTCAAAAGATTGTTGAAGGTCTGGACTTAGCTTTAATCCTCACACTTTGAACCTTTCTTCCTTCTTCTTCCTTCCCTTTTTCTTCTTTCTTCTTTTTTTTTTTGTCTCAACACTTGAAGAACTTCAAGAGCACTCAAAATTTTGGTCTCTCTCTCTCTCCTTATTGTCGAAAATGAAGTAGAGAATAGGAGGGTTGATATATTTTTAAAATAAAAATATAATGAAGATGTAATTATTGGTTGTAAGCTTTATTTTAAATTTTTTTAAATTCCAATTGGTTGCATGGGGTGGAAATAGGCTATTTGAGAGATATATTTTTAGATTTTACAGGTGAAAAGTTTGCTAGGGCAGGTTTGGGTGGCTCTAAGTCTGATTTTGCATTTAATTAGGGTTTAAATTGAGTTTTGGGACCATTTTGTGAAAAAAAATGCATAAAATATTAATTTTATATATATTTTTGGTATCTAAATCTACTAAAATATATTATATTAATGTGTTTATAATTAACGTAGTCTTTTCATAAATTATCATAATTTTGATAGCAATTAATTAAATAGGTGTAGGTTTTTAAGTTAAATTAAGTTAGTTTTATTATAATTTGCTTTTTGACTTATTTATTGTGTATAGACTTTAAATAATTATTTGTTTACTTTTGTTGACCTATATTATTATATTATTATATGTATTACTTATATAAAAAGTATTTGGTCAAAATAATGCTTAATTTATACATCTTTTCTCATTTTTAAGCTTAAAAAGGTAAAAAAATAAATTTTTGGGCACATTTCCCTAGGTGGCCGTCCATGCAAGGGCAATTTGGTCATTTTTGTTGTTATTTTGTCTTTTATAAATTAATTATATATAAATATTTAATTTTTGGTGTTCATGTGTCAAATTTTAGATTTTTAGAACTTTTTGTTGTACTATGGGCAAAATGGTCATTTTACTTTAATTATGAGAAATTTTAATTTTTAATTTTATATTTTATGTTATTTACTTAATTTGAGCTGTCCCGAGATTTTTCTGAGTATTAGTACTTTACCTCTGAGTATTTAATATTTTTAGGGTTCCCGCGTCAAATTAGAGTTTTGAGTTGAGTTATGGTTTCTCTCATTCATGCAGCGACCTAAGTTCTCATTGTATATCCATCGCTAATACTAGGGTTTTAGCCGGGTTATTACAATTTAGGTGGTTACTACTAGGGTCCGAACTAGGGTGATACAATCTACCCCCTTAAATAAATTTCGTCCTCGAAATTTCATGCTAATGGTTGTAGATGATTACTTGCATCTCTTCTCTTCGAAGTTGTGTCCTTATTTACTTGAATCGTTCGTTATTGAGGGTGTGGACAAGGTCAGGTTTATACATTCAACATTTTAGAAAAAACAGTTACTTAATCTTACTAATTTCTTAAACTGATTACTACAAAATTTTGAATGATCACACCGCATACTTGTGGCGCGATAATTATTTAGCTAGTGCTAACCTAAAAGTATTTGTCCTTCAAGCGTATCTTTTTTTCTAGATAATGCAACAAGTTTATTTAGCGTATATCGTAGAGTTTGCAAATTCGGGCGTACCTCCAATCATTAATGAATACTTCTTTTTCTCTTGAGATGACGAGCCTTCTGCCTATTAATTCTCTTGTTGGTCAAGCTGTATCACCATTTTCGAATCGCCTATTCCCTTTTCATGAATATTGTAATTCCTTCCCTTTAGTCAGGCATTCGAACTTTTTATGTCCGTATTTGTTGCAATTAAAGCAGACTATTGAGCTTGTCTCTTGTGAACGGTGGACGCTCCCCTCATCGCTCTTTGGTTGGTCAAGTTGCACCACCTTTTTTAACCCACTTGTTTCTTGCTGCAACAAATTTGTTTGATCCTCATAGCTCTAATTTGGTTGACGGTGGTTTTAGTTTAATTCTCTTCGTAGTGGGGACTCAGATCTTTTATGTCCGAACTTTCGGCATTGATAATAGATTTTTAATTTTGGTGCCAATTTTCCTAGTTATTCCCTTCGGTCACCTTGAGAGTAAGGCTATGAACGTGTGACCTTTTTATTATTTCTTAGTGGTCCTCCTTGATTGTCTCTCCTAATTCTTATTGAACAATGCATCATCTTATGTTCTGGCTGGTTGCACCTGTAACAAGCTCCTATAATTGGTTGTAGTTGCTTTGTAGCCTTAATCCAAATCTCAATTATTTGGGATAAATTCTTATTCTCAGGTGCTAGGATATTCTGTACCATTCAGTCCGATAAGTACCACGATCCTTCTTGGGGTGCCTTTCCTTGTGTTTGATCCAAATTGGCCACTAGATCTCGCAAGATTCGTGCTAGACTCGGGATGTCTACTTCCTTCTTGATTCCATTTACTCTCACCGAGCTCTCGTGGTTTTGTCTTTGTGCCGCCATCTTTAGGGAAGAGAAAAGAAAAAAAGAATCATCGAACTGTTTGATAAAGTTGGTTCTATTTACAAGGTAAATGCATAACACTCAATCTGTTTATCAGTATAAAAAGTCTTATTCAATGAGATTCTACCGTTTTTTACCGTAGATTGTCAACGCAGGGCTACTATTCTGGGTTCTATATGAATTTCTGTTATTGCATTTCGGGTCTGACTTTGTTGACTAGCAGAGATTTATTTTGACCAATCAATTTCTCTCTATTTCTATTTCGTGTATTGATAATCTCACAGTATTGTGCTCACACAAAACCCTATATGGTTGTAAAAGCTAGCTCGAGAGCTATTTGTTGTAAGCAGGTCTGGACCGAAGATAAAAGTTTTCTTTAATTTTTCGTATGCATACTCTTAACATACTTTTGATGGTTCAGAACCGGGTATGTAGACAGCCCATACGAGATACGGGTTTTGGTTAGGTATGGTAGAGAACTTATGTTGGTTTAAAATCTCTCGGATATACCTTTTGCTTGTAGCTACCAATGTGTCCTAGAGTCTATAGATAGAGAGTGAGTGGCCTTAGTGAGGCAATTCATTGTAACTCGAATGTTGTCATGCTCTTGAGGTGACCTTGACGATCCTAGTAACGAAGTCCGTAATCATATACCTTCTTCCTTATTTAGGTATTTCCAAGCGTTGTATTAATTCTCTTAGTTCCTATTGTTGTTCCTTTACGTATTGGTACGTAGGGTTTGGATGTCTCTTCAACTGACTAGATCATTACTCTTCGGTGGTTGGTCACTCTAGGGTAAAATGAATGTGATACAACATTGAGTCGTGTGAGCCATTATGGTTTGATGGTTAATTCTCCCTTAGGCTCCAAATGCTCATGTTGTCGTCAGAATTCTTCATTGAAAGTGGGGATGGCAAGATTCAGATACTAGCATTTTGATGAGAAAAGACTGGCGTAAACATTTATGTGTACGGATACTCTTTCTTTATTTGCATACTAAGGTTATCCTAAACTCGGGGTTGTCTCTTGTTTTCCACTTCTCTATTATCAGTACGGATCTTTTGCTTTCCCATTTGTTAGGTTTGTGGGTCCCTTAGTGTGAAGCTGTTGTATCTAATTGTAGGTTACTGATGGCATAATTCTATTCGTCGGGTCCTTTGAAAATGTGTAGTTAGTTAAATAAATCATTACTTAACCATTCCTTCAGTCGGGGGTCTTGGTCTTTAAAACGTGGACGTTAACGGTACTTTAAGTTGTAATGTTGAGAAAATATTATCCTATGATTCGAAGAGGTGTTAAGAGGTTCTCGTACATTGTTATAGTCTTTCGTAAAAGCGTTGAAGCCTAATAACTTGATATTCAGACGATCATCGTTACTCACAGACCTACGGGGCAAGATTTTAAGAGTTGACAGGCAAAAATATACGTTTAAGCAATGGGTAGTCAAACTAGATATTTATCTTGAAGTTACGTCAGCCTAACGTACTTCAATTCAAGCATCCAAATCAACTCCTCATGCTGAAATTTCGAAAGTTTTAAAAAAAATTGTTTCAGTTGGATGTAGTATTGAAGTCAGAAAAAAATGAATGGTGGTGAAGGATCTTGGCAATATTGAATGACGTTGAGTCCTATGAATAGAGAGCTAGTTTAAGGATGATGACTTGCATTGAAGAACAATCCAATGTGAATACTAGCCGTCATCCAGACATGGTTCAACAATGAAAATTTCAAGAATAAGGGTATTTTCTAGGACGAAATTCCCGATAGAGTTACCAACATGACATCGGGTGGAGAAAGATTACCTACGAATGGTACTGGATACTATTATTGAGGAACGATATTATTAGAAGCAGAGAATTTTAACCGTGTAGAAGAGTTGATACAAGGGTTTGGAAAAAAAAAACTCATAAGGGTGAAGTTGCGGGGTTTAAACGGCGTTTTCTCAAAACTTATGCTACTCCGAGTGCTTTATCAAATAGGGGTAAGTCAACTTGTTGACGGTTTGATCATTTATCAGCTATCTTAAAAGAGTGTTGAGATTCAAGGTTGTTTCCATTTTTTTTTCATGTTTTGGGATATTACAGAATTTAGTTTGAGATTATGAGATAGTTTATGAAGAATTTAACAATAAATATCTGCCTTTTATTCAAACACGTAATTGGTACAAGATTCTCAAAAAGTTCACATAGCATACACACAACCTTCGAACAAAAAGAAAAGCACAACGCCTAACGTATTGAAGCCTAAACAAACAAACACGGATAGAAGTGGCGAACAGTTGCCTCGCGTTCTCAAGTCACTTCGTAAATGCCGTAGCAGCGCCACTGCACTTCCACGTACCAAAAGTCCTCCTGCCCCACGCAAGTCTTGTTGATTATGGCAACTAGTATCTCCAGGTACGTTTCTGGATTGTTGAAATCAATTTTCGGGTTGCACAGGTTAATGATCCCTCTCCTATCCTTTGGTTTATGTGTTTGCATCCACTTTGCATCCATTCTATCCCCTAACAGCTTTTTGAATCCCTGCGGTACCTTCAAACGATAGGTGGTTTCATCGCACCTTTCCAATACCCTTGTGGACTCATGTACCTTGGAAAAGACTCAGGCTTTTTTCACTTCCACGTCCTTTTAGGGAATACTCTTACATACACCTGTTCCCCAACACTATAATCTTTACGGTAGTCATGGCAGCTCCAGTAGATTATTGCATCCGTAGCTTCATCATCATCTGGCTCTGGTGGCGGTGCCTCTAGTGGATCATAAAAGAAAGCAATGGCTCGCTCCTCGTTCTCGTCGTCGTCCTCAAGTCCCTCCTCATCGTCTGCTCCGAAGTCTGCCTCATCCCCTACTACATCAGGTTTTTCATTTGCTCCTACTTCCTCGACCTTTTTCTCTCCCTGAGCTGGCCACTCGTCTAGAAACATCCATGCTAACAAAAACACGTCTACTGGGTCTTGCTTTTCAGTGGGTTCTTCCTCAGGGTTTGAGTCCTCTGGTTCCAATGCTGCCCACAGTTCCCCAACCGGTTTTGTGTCGGACGCCAAGATGAAGATTTTAAGCTGTTAAAATTATATGTGATAAATTATTAGTATAGACATTCTACAGAGTTTCTACGCTACAGAACTCGCAATCTCCCATTTCTCAAGACCTGAAGGCTCACTAAACCTAGACTCTGATACCAACTGTGATATCCCGTTCTCCGGGCACGTCGAAACATACATAATTATAAATAAGGGAGATATTCTAGCCATGCATTTATAATTACATACGATAATTATTACATCATTAAATATTTAGAACTTGTCCAGCATACTTAATAAAAGTTACAATATGTCCTATGAAAAATTGAACAAAAGATCAAAAAGCGAATATCCTACGTCTTCAAGCGGCACTGTTGGGATCGGCTGGCTCGTGCCACTCTTCCCCTTCTTCGAAATCTTCTTCTTCAACGAACACGCCTTCCTCAAATAGTTCTTCTTCTTCACCTGTGGTACGAATGCCATGAACCAAAGTCCAGAAACAAATTTTCTAAACTGTCTAACAAACTCACAACAAAATATCCTACAATATATATCGTATAATACCCAATACAAGTTTAGGGACAAAGAGATGAACAATTTATCATTTTTAACAGGGCAAGCACATATAAGAACAATTGTGCGAGTGCGTAATGCAGATGAATGCAATGCAGTAGCCCAACCCAACGAACTTCTAGAACAATATCATGAATTCCACGTCGAAATTTATAGAATAGACTTGATGGTATATTGATCACCGAACCCATGCCCGTCTCGTTGCGAAAGGTAAATTCTCACCTTGGCTACATGCCCTAACCGTTTTACGTAATGGCAACGATGTGGGGGCTGGCCTTTATCCAATTTTTTTTATCCTTCTTTATCCTAGGTCAACCGATCTCACATTAAGGACCAGCATACTCGTTAAACGTCAACCCAAAGTCTAAAATAAAGACTAGTGACGAACCCATGGTGCCTAACCCCCCCTTTTTTTATAAACAATCTCTCAATTTATTTTCAAATTTGGCAATCAAGGATGCCCTAGATTCAAAATCACAGAAAGAAAGATTTCCAAATAATTCAACCCAAAATAAAAGATACGAAAGGGACTCTGATAACCTAAGATGAAATGTAGGAATGCTCATGATGTGCAATATGTTTCTTGTGTACAATTATAACATCGCATGTAAGTACGGTATGGTACAATCTACTAAAGCATAGAGTACAAGCATGCGAAGTATAAACCATAACTTATGTAACATAGGATTGAGTTATCAGCATAGGTTCATTTCATCAAAATCATCATTTTCATACACCAATTATTCACCAAGTTTATATAAAGTCCATAGATTCAAGTTTCACAAAATAACACGCCATTTGTACACTTAGCCAAATTTAGGTAAATATTTAATTGCTAGTTTTAAACTTGCTACAGTGTTTTGAAGTATCTAGATATAGATTTAATGTTTGAAATTTAAACACCAATTAGAGAAAAATATTTTCTACAAATTTCATGTTTAACACTAAGGTCAGATCTTGGGAAACATGGGTTATTTATTTTATTTAAGTGAAAATGATTCAACATTTTACAGAGAAAAACACAGAATTTGAGCCTCTGTTGACCTCAGTTTTAGAGCATCAATTTAAGAGTTATAAGCCCGATTTTTTGTGAGGTTTTAGTTTAAGGTGTTCCTTACAAATTTCATACTTTACACTAGGGCAATTTGTTTGGAAAAAATTAATGAATTTGACCAATTTATAAAAAGGATTAAATTAGCCTAAAAAAGGTCTACGGAATGGATTTTCAATAGAAAATGCCCAAAACCTTTGGGGTACTATCTGAGAGTATTTTCGGACGATGTTTGCTTAGTATTTAATTTAACATGTCAGCTACGTTTTTCATGTTTATCATATTTGGATTTAGCTACAAAAAATTTAGGTTTTTGGTCTCACAAAAAGGTGTGACAGAGAGCTCTACCAGTGATTAAAACACAACAGTGACTTTGAAAAGTGTTTTGACATATCAAAACTTCATATTTTTTGTTCATATTTGGCGAACAGTAAGGTAAACATGTCCTCTACAAGTTTCATGTTTTGACCCAAACTCAGTTCTCACTCTAACTTAGCGTTGTTAGGTCTGCATCTTAGAGTGTTCAAAATTTGACACTCTTTGAAAAAAATGGTATATCTAGAGTTCTACCCAACGAAATCACTTTAAACCAATTTTTTATGAAAGAAAACTCAAAAATATAGGTCTAGGAATAAAAATCATGTTTAGATCATTTTTCTACAATTTGTTATGATATTTTAAAGCTCATGGCAGAAAGTTGGTAAGCCCAGAAAGTCAAGTTGTTTAAGGTTTTGATAGTTTAGTTCATGTTGTTTTTATTTTTGATGTATTTACCTTGCATGCATGTTATATACTCATACAAATCAAAATTTCAGAAGATATTTAAGCCATAAAACTCAAAAATATCCACATGCAATCATATGCAAAACTCAATCTTACACTAACAGTCCACTATTCACACTTACGACGCTTTTTTGAGTTAATCTTTGTTTCTTATCTTTATGGTTGATTATAGAAATGGATTGAGAGCTATCTTATGGGAGAATATTAAAAGATTTTAAGGAATTTAATTACCTTATTTGATGATCAAAAGATTATAGAAGGTATGGACTTAACTTTAATGCTCACACTTTGAACTTTTCTTCCTTCTTCTTTCTTCCCTCTTTCTTCTTTCTTCTTCTTTTCTTCTCAACACTTCAAGAAAGTACTCAAAATTTTGGTCTCTCTCTCTCTCCTTATTGCCAAAAATGAAGTAGAGAATAGGAGGGTTGGTATATTTTTAAAGCAAAAATATAATGGAGATATAATAATTCCTTCTAAGCTTTATTTTAAATTTTTCTAAATTTCTATTCGTTGTATGGGGTAGCAATAGGTTATTCGAGAGATATATTTTCAAATTTTGCAAGTAAAAAGTTAGCTATGGCAAGTTTGGGTGGCTCCAAATCTATTTTTGCATTTAATTAGAGTTTAAATTGAATTTTGGTACTATTTTGTGAAAGAAAATGCATAAAATATTAATTTTATATATCTTTTTGGTATCTAAACCTACTAAAATTTATTATATTATTGGGTTTATAATTAACTTAGTCTTCCCATGAATTATCATAATTTTGATAGTAATTAATTAAATAAGTGTAGGTTTTTAAGTTAAATTAAACTAGTTTGACTAGAATTAATTTTTTGACTTATTTATTATGTAGAGATTTTAAATAATTATTTATTTACTTTTGTTAACCTATATTATTATATTATTATGTATATTACTTGTATAAAAGGTATTGGATCAAAATAATACTTCATTTATATATCTTTTTCTCATTTTTAAGTTTAAAAAGTTAAAAAATAACTTTTTAGACACATTTTCTTAGGTGACCGGCCCATGCAAGGGCAATTTGGTAATTTTCGTTGTTATTTTGTCTTTTATTAGTTAACTATATATAAATATCTAATTTTGGGTCTCCATGTGTCAAATTTTAAATTTTTAGAACTTTTTGTTATACTATGAGCAAAATGATCATTTTACCCTAATGATGAGAAATTTTAATTTTTAATTTTATATTTTATGTTATATACTTAATTTAAGTTGTCTCGATACTTTTTTGAATATTAGGGTTTTAACTCTGAATATTTGATATTTTTAAAATTTTCGGATCAAATTAGGGTTTCGAGTTGAATTAGAGTTTCTCTCATTCATGCAGCAACCTAAGTTCTTATTATGTATCTGTCATTAATACTAGGGTTTGAGCCGAGTTATTACAATCTAGGTAGTTACTACTAGGGTCCGAACCAGGGTGTTACAAAGTATGTCTTTATGATGTCGCAACATCTGTCGCCTATGGTATACCAAAATTTGTGGTAAAAGTTGGCTTGAAAACCATCACGCCTAGGTGCTTTATAGGGGTGAATGCTTTTAGTGGCTTCTCTAATCTCCACATTATAAATGGGTCTATTTAATATCACAATGCCTTTTAAAAAAAGAAAAAGATGGCCGGGGATATTATTACCAAGACTGGTGGAAGAATCATGAGTTTTGAAAAGATTATTAAAATAATTCCACACAAGATTTTTCAAATTACTAGGCTTTTTGACCCATTGATTGGTTATTTTTCAATATGCCAATTTTTGCTTTCCTTCTTTCGATGTGGGGGGATAGATGAAAAAAAAAATGAGTTTCTTTTTTTTTTAAAAAGCTAATTTACTCGAGAAAATTTTGACACCATAAAACTTCTTCTTGAAGAAGGATTAAAATGTATTGTTTTAGAAGATCTCTATGAAATAAGAAGGTATTGTGTGAAAAATAATTTTCAAAAGTTTTCTAGATACCTTTTAATCTTTTCAAGTTCCACCCCTTTTTTTCTAAAAATATTACCAATGATATTTTTATTCCATTCTTATACATCATGAGTAATAGGGTGAGACAATCTCATAAATCAACTTTATTAGAGCAAGCATTGGACACCACATTCTTAAAATTTGGGTTAAGAATCCAAGCAGTCTCAAATCTAAACGGTTTCATAATATGAGAGTGAGAGCGCATACCTTATGTCATGACTATGATAGGGGAATGATCATAGTAAATTTTGGGAAGAGATTTGATAATACCTTCCAAACAAAAGGGTTGTCCATTTAGGGTTGTAGAGGCTTTGTCCAATCTTTCTTGAATATTAGCCAACCCACTACGACCATTAAACCAAGTCAAGTTATGGCCAAAATTACTAATATTAAAGAGATTACAATTATTAATTATCTGCATAAACCTGCGACTTCTACTTAGGTTTGAAGCCAGCTAGAAGCCAGAGAAAAACTTCTTTTCTCAGAGTTCTCATAGATTTCATTAAAATTTCCCAGAACTATCCAAGGCTTATTAGAAGATTGGGCTCTTTCTTCAATATCCTCCCAAAGGTTATCTTTGATTCTAGGGTTAGGGCTTGCATAAATAACTGACATTAACCATTCTTCATAAGAGTTTCTTATGAATGGTAGCATAGATAGCTTGTGAATTAATCTCATTCACACAAACACTGACGTTTGAAGGCTCCCAAAGGATTTAAATGTCGCCTACCCTTCCAATGGAGTCCATATAGGAAAAGGCACTAAAACCAATATTATTGAAGAACATACCCATAGAGCTTAAAGATACTTTTATTTCCACGAGAATAACAATATCAAACATGTGAGTAGAGATAAGCTCTCTAAAGTGTCGTTTGAATTTATCATTAACGGCTCATCGACATTCTAAGCAAGTATATCAAAGCAAGACATGGATAAACTATAGTTAAAGGGGGTTAAAGGAATGTTACCAAGAAGACTATTCACCCTTTTTTTATTGTCTCTTTCTTTCTTGTGGGACTCTATTTCCATTAAAAGATGAAATGTAACACTGTGGTATGCTTTCCTCGATTCGATTTTTAGCTTTATTTCCTCAATCCACCAGGCAACAACGACGAAGTGAGTTGCTTCTCTCTCTAGTTTGAATGATAAGGTCATAGTTCTATTATGAGGGAATGAAGAATTTGGTTGTATCACCTCTATTTTTGCAGGTTAGATCTGGTGGTTTGGGGTCTTAACAGTTCTCAACATATATAGAGGAATGGGTCGAGATACTGGTGATGATATGGGCGATGGAGGTAGAGAAGCAGGGTTTGGGGGGCTACCATGATTGAGCTTGAATCTTTCTGAGGTGAGCTAGACTTAAGTGCAAAGAATGTATCAATGTTCTCCAAAGACAGGGGGTTCAACCCTAAGCTAGGATAAGCAGCATCAATTTTAAGAAGAACTGGGCCGTTGGAAGACATGGCCTGATTGAGGCTTGGGCCTAATTCTTTGCCCCGATGAGAAACTCTTTTCTAAGTAAAGGATGAGCTCGAGCCTTGATTAGCATTATTAAATTTGTTTGGGTCATGTCCAGGCCTGGTCTGAATATTTTGGGCCAAGCCACTTGTAGTTTTTATTTTTCTGTTAACCACCATCCATGGCAAAAGCCTTCCTTAGGTTCACTCTCTCCCATACAATTGTTGTTGCTAGCTGTTATGTTCAGTCGCCGGTTAAGATTTTGGCCTTCTTCTCCATTAGCTTCTTTTCTGGCGACCTCTGCATTTCTTGCAAAAGTCATGTTTGGGCAATCTTTTCTCATGTGTCCCTTATTGGCACATGAGAAACAAATTAGATATATATGTTCATACTCGATATAGAATTTGTTTTTATCTATTATAAATTTGGGTAATAATGGTTTACCTAGATTAATTTTCACACAAATATGGGCATGTACTCTTCTTGCCGCGAGAATGATTGTTGCATCTACTTTCAGTGCCTTCCCAATAGCCTTAGTAATATGAAAGAGGATCTTTTCGTGGTAATACTCAATTGGTAATTGGGGAATACGAATTCAGACCGTTGTCTTGGTTTCTTTTGCTATCTCTAATTTGAAATTTGATTCCCATCTTCGAACAATAAATTAATGATCCTTAATAATCCATGGACCCTTGTGTAGACTAAGCTATAATCATGTTTGCTTTCAAATTTAAAGAAGAAGAACCCCAATCCAAGATCTATGGCTTTATAGCTCCTTTTCAGATTCTACAATTCCTCTACTCTGTTAATTAGGGGCTTTATACCCAATTTCTTTTTTCAGCAATCTCACAATAGAACTTTTTTTCCATGGATGAAGAACTTTCTTCAAGAGATTTTAGGGGATTTGGATGGTTGGAAAATTTCTGTTTTTAATATAAGGAATAGTTTTCCTTTCCCCCTCTTTTCCTCTGAATCAATTTCTTCATCCGTATCGAGCTCTTCAATGTTCACATCAAACATTTTATGTCCCACAAGAGCTGATTTGAAGGATTTATGAACATGCGCAACTCTTTCTTTGTGTTTTCAAAAAAAATTTTGAAACCCTATCCTCTTAGGGAACTCCTAACTTAGAGAGCTCCGTGGAGTCTTCCTTTCTCTCCGAGTCCATAAATTCATCTTTATTCTTGATTTTTTTTTTATCTTTCATGGCAACGAGAATTTTTCTCTCTCTATTGTCGTACATTAGCTATCATAAAGGTTCAAACTAGAGCGAATTACCATTCTCAAGTGTAACACATTTACTTTAATGTATTAATTTTTTGAAATTTTGATCTTTTTATTTATTGATCGTTTCATATTAGGCATATATTATGTAGCGCATGGGTCATTACTAGTTTACTACTTTTTAAAGTTATTTTTCAAAAAATATATCTATTCTGCTCCTAACAATAAAATAGAAATACAAATATCCCAAATACTATAATTAAATTATTTAAATGTTATCAAATTTTATTACTTTATTTGAAATAGTAATTGATAATTGTGTAACTAACAAAAACAATTTTATCAAGAAGTTTATGTTAAAACTAATTAATCTTAAGAGAAATAATTTAATAAATTTAAGTTTATATAATCCTGCGAATTGCACATGTTATTGAAGTAAATATATTCTCACTCTACTTTTTTACGTAAGGGACATAAGGGTTCAGAGCATGGTAATTATTATTAAATTTTTTATTTTTGTTCATTAATTATTTTATATTAGGCATATATTATTTGTATTGTATAGGTCATTACGTACCTAGGGATGGTGCTGCGTCTAAAAAGATAGTACCGCGGTGCTACGTCTTGTTTGGGCTTATTTAGTGAATATATTTTTATGATCGAATTCGTTTATTACGTAAAAATCGTCGAGTTTGCTTAACATATGCAATTTCAGATTCACTTGATATCTATAACTAAGTGATTGATTAATATTTGTTTAATAAATTTTTTTTAAATTATAATATTTATTTATTTATTTATAAAACAATATTATGAGATCTTATTCAATTATTCAGCTATAAGTATTTGATGAATATAAAATTTCACATGCTAAACAAACTCGACGAGTTCTACGTAATAAACGGATTCGATCATAAAGATATGTTTTTCAAATAACCCAAACAAAGCACAGTACGACGGTACTGTCCTTTAGGCACAGGACTGTCCCGCTTCAAGGTCATTTCTAACTTGACTAATATTTGGTGCATATACTTTAACATAAATAAAATGGTTAACTCCCACAAGGGTTTTGTATTTCACTAGTGTTTGGGGCATGTGCTTCAATTTAAATAAAATGGGAGTTAAAATGGTTAACTCCCACGAGGATTCCATGTTTGAGTAACATATGATATGATGTATGTACAACTTAAGCACCATTTGGGTTTGCTAAAAATTTAATTTGTTATCTCAAATAATTTAATTTTTTTCTTCTTCTATTTTTTTAATATTTTAAGACAATTAAAACCTTAAAAAGCTAGCTTTTTGGTCATTTCAAACCTCATAAAGGCTAATATAAAATTGTTTACTCCTACCCTCTTTCAATATTTTTGCAGTTTGGTGCCATATGCGACCCGTAACGTACATTTCCGCCATGCATTCCACATTTATATAATTTATAAATTCTATAAAAACCACTCGTGCTACATATATGATTTAAAAAGAAGCAAGTTTTGTATGATTTAAAAAGAAGCAAGTTTTGAAACCAGAACCTCTATTCATTTCTTTTAGTACAAAAAAAGTTCATAATTTTTATAGAATTTCTTATTTCTTGGTAAAATAAGTTGATCATAACCAATTTTCATTAATTAATTTAATGAGATTGCTATTAATATTTAAATGATATTACTATTAATATTTAATATGTGATTTCTTACATTTAAATATTAACTACAAACTATATATAAGTGATATGTAAAATTTATTGAGAACAGTAACCAATTAATCCTAAGAGAAGGTTTATGCTAAAAACTAATTAATTTTAAGAGAACGTAATTTAATTAATTTGAGCCTATAGTACGCTAAATCTACTTTTTTTTATATAGGGCAGGACATAAGTGTGCGAAACAGAGCAAATTATCATCCTTTAAGTATAACACATTTAATTTTTTATATTATTTTTTTCAAATTTGATATTTTTATTTATTGATTATTTTGTATTATGCTTATATTTTGTGCATCACATAGCCGTTGCTAGTTTGACTAATATTTGGTGCGTAGACTTTAACATAAATAAATGACTGATCATTTTTTTGCTGGATCTTGTACTAAAATATTGTTCGATTTTCGCCACTTGGGCACACACGATTTTGTTTTTTCTATTAAAAAAAAATCTCTTGGTGAGTTAAGGGTACAGTACACCATTTAAGGTGAGATGAGAGTCCTTACCCGGTTAATGTGGGATTCTATCCCCTTATAATAAAATAGTTAATTTTTACAAAAACTCTTTATTTAACTAATATTTTTTCTACTAAAGTTAACTTTTGAACTATAGTGCATGGCCTATCTAAAAAGTTAATTATTTTTTTTTCAAGAATAAAGTTAGTTCCACTCCTAAATTCCTAATAATAAAAAACCGTGTTAATATTTAAATTACTATAACTTAAAATAAAAAAACAAAGGTATAATAGATATTTAAATAAAAAAATAAAAAAAAAGCTACCATGAACAAATTATTCCAAACATTCAAACTTTTTTCTTATTTTTTTAGAACAACTAAAACTTATAAAAATCAATATTTTTTTAGATACTCCAAACCAAACAGGGGCTAAATGAACTGGTTACCCTTCAAGTGTGAACGCATTTTATAGAATTTTAAAATTCTATATAAATCTCCCATGCAATACATAGAATATATAAGCCGCCCTTGGGACAAAATCATCAGCAATGGTTTTAAATTTCAAATTTTTTAGCAAAATTTAGGACTCCTAATTTTATCATACCTTTTGTTATTTATATTATTCTTTTAATTTGTAGTTATTTTTAAATAATTGAATGATTAAATGGCATGATTTTTATTTTTTTATAGTTATTTATTGTATATATAAAGCCTTTACTGGATATTTTTTTTAATTTTCTATTTGCAATTTTTTTAAAAGGCTTGTACAAAACAATAAGACAAAATTTTAATTCATTAGAACTTTTTAAATAACTTTTCTAAAATTACTATATATATATAAAATTATAGGACCATATTTCTTATCGTTCGTTTTGGGACCTAAATCTTTTAAAATTCTCTCTCTCTCTCTCTCTATATATATATATTCGTCAACTATTAGAAATGACAATGGGGCGGGTGGAGTCAGGGATTAGTTCTCCTATTCTCATCCTCTATTTGATCAGGACGAGAACGAAGAAAAATATCGGGAAAGTAGCGGAGAACGGGGCGGGTACGAGAATTTTCAGGTATGATTTTTAAGGTTTAAAAGAGTAATATTAATAAAAATTATAAAAAATATAATAAATGATAAATTACACTGACCCCCCTGAGGTTTCTGACAAAAACAAAAACCCCCAATGTGGTTTCAAAAATTATACTAACACCCATTCAGATTTGATTTTAACATCAAAGAAATATCAACCGTTACAATTTTCGTTCAATTTAACGAAAACCACCGTCCCACTCCAAAACTGCCTT
>JAOTRH010064864.1:0-18332 GCA_034768845.1 Heliamphora exappendiculata | reverse complement strand
TGCTGTAAAAATTATGAGACGAATGGCATAACAATTTTGCAAGTTGAAAACTATAAGAAGTTTCGAACATAAAAAAGCATGGTTAATATTTAAAGATATGTCATGTTATTCTTTCCGCTTAAGCTAACTGACTCTGTTAAAGTAGACAAGCAATGAGTTTTTCTAATGTGCTCGTATGATAAGTCAGATAGTTACCGAGGCTTTGGTGAAATTAGATCCAGATGAAGGTAAGAGTTTTGTATACTTGACCTCCTAGTGGATTAATTTTCATAAATTTGTCTAAAACATGTTTTTAATACGTTGGCTGATACATGACAATTATTTAATTCGATCTGTATGCAAATGATATAGGCACTACATTTGAAATACATAAAAAAGAACGCGTTCTATTTGGGCATGTCTAGTTGATTTCACAAGTATGAAGTCGAAGGTTAAGGTTCTGTCACATTATCACATAGTATGAAATAGTGACCTATAATAGTGGTTCTTCTAGTATTTTTGTTTGACAGTGTCCCTAGCACTATGAATGAACAAGCAATTTCTACTTTAAGGAAAGGAACTGTCGAGGATATATCGTGAGTTGAGTTATTATTCATATGAACCGTGAAAAGGAATAGAATATATATATATATATATATGAATTATTAATAATTTGAGTTAAAATTTTTAGATCATATTATTAGTCTTTTATTTAACATTCTGGCTTAAGAAAAAAAATAATTCCTTAAAGAGTGAGGAGGTTTTGAGTATGAAATGACCCTATGTTTTGGAGTGTTCCACACGGGTCGAGGGGTTATGATATTCTATGACAAATTATGCGTATTTTGATTAATTTTTAAATAATTAATTTTACTGTCTATTAATAGAAACCTAATTGAAGCTAATACAGAGTTTCTTGTGAATTAGTCCAAAAAAACTAATTACACTTAAAAAATTTTGAATCTAAAATTTTAAACAAAACAAATCCCTAAAAAATTTCAAGCCATAGTCACCAGACCAACCCTTGAAATTTGTTGAGTGCTTTACTTCTTCACCGAGTAAGAACGGAATTCAGATCCTTTACGAGTGTTTTTTTGTGCAATTCTATAAGTAAGCACGTGTCATTTCTTCCAGAAAATGGCAAAATGTATTTTTCCACATTACTTTTTATTGTCAAGACTCTAAATAGTGGACTCACAGTGAGTTCAATATAATTATTCAAATTATTTATTTTATAAATTTTATAAAAAATTATTTATGTATGAATTAAAATTAGTCATAATTAACAAATATTTGAACAAATCATATTTTATTTTATAAAATGAACGAATTAGACTTAAATAATTTATTTTAAATAAAAATTATTCATTTTGTAAAACAAACTAAAATTTTATAAACACAAGGGTCATTCTCCAATCTGATAACTTACTTAGATTTTCAATTAAGAATCTACTGTAGAACGCGTTTCTTAAATGAACTTTAAAACCAGACATTCGAAGACACAAGTATAACAACTCCTAGTATGATTCATTATACAACAAACCGTAAAACGACACACTTAACCTACGATCCACCACAAACTAACAAGTTTACATAATCTAAAATCTAAAACTCTAATACCAAAATATCACACTCTCTTTCAATAGCACATAAACCAAGAAAAAAGTATGACATGAAACGGTTAAAAAAGTATCTAAACGAGTCAAACTGTAATTATTCATTTATAAGAATAAAAACAACTGTGTATATTAAGGATACTCTATCATGTACGTCCAAATCGACGTATACTTAACAAAAATTTTATATTTCTGGTCATTTTTTTTAAAAGCTCAAACAAAAGTAACAACTGATTTTGAGCTCGAGTCTACGAACTTGACGACTGTGGTGGATCAACTCTAACTATCTTTGCGACTACAAAGGTTATAGGAAAGTACACTTAATATTATAATAAACAACATGCAAAACAGGCATTTAAGAATACTGCATTACAAAAACATCATCACATTTTTCAAAATCTCATAATTGATAAGAAACCCTCTATCTTTTCAAAAGTATTAATTGAGATCAACCGTTACAATCCATTTCATTTACTTTCTCCTATTTCAAAAGTACATTTTTAGCATAACCGCCACAATTCAACATAAATACATTTCATTCACAACCTATACCTAACAATGTCTCAGTAGTCGTCAATCTCATGACTGGGAGTTTCAACGATATTCTTTCGCAATGGCATATTTAAGGTTTTCGTTCAAAACATGTTATCATTTTCCACATTAAGGCTTAATAGCCACCATTCATTAATTCTCACAAAAAGTTTGGTTGTCCGACCTATTTATACTTGACAGGACGGTATAATCAAAGTTTAATAGCTAAACCATTCACCGCATACATTTCCTTCAAACAGTTTATTAGATTAACACACTCTTGCATGGCATCGCACACCACCTTAACAGGTTAACATACACCCCTTGAAGCGATAGGGCACCGCACAATGTCTTGATAGGTTAACACACACTCTTTTTGATAGTAGGACACCGCATTATACCTTGATAGGCTAACACACGCCCTTGTAGGGCACCGCACCAACACACACCCTTTTAGGTGATAGGGCATCGCATGATGTCTTTGTAAATTAACACACACTCTTGTAGGACACCACAATTAACCTCATTTACTTAGCATACACATCTACCTTTTTTACTCCTCTTTTACGCTAATTTTCTTTTGAACATACAGATAGCATAATTGAATTATTAATAATTTCACAGTATTATTCTTATATCATGATTCCACACAAATTTTCAAGATTCAAAGCTTTGAATATAAACTTGAGACACTTAAGGCAAATTTAGGCAAATTTTCACATAATTCATACATCTAAATTCAAAATAATACTAAGCACCGTCACCTTATTTTTAGCTTGACGAAACTACTCTTTTGTCCATGATCTTAACTTTTCAAATCTTTAGTGATAAGATCTCGGTACCTAGTAAGGAACCAAAGCCATATGTACGCGTAGGACATTAATCATTTATGTATTTTTCAATATTTTTAAAATTTTAGCTAAAAAATTATATTTTTATCTTAAAAGAATTTTATGGGTAACACTCTTTTTAGTTAAAAACAATAAAATTAACCCCCTAAAATCTTATTTATATAAGAGATTTAAAAAGATCTAATTTAAGCCTCTAACATGCTAAAACATAGATTTTAATCAAATAAGGAGAACTTTTAATTTATTTTATTTCTCATAAATCTTTTTAAACTATATTAAAATACTTGTTTTAGTTAAAAATAATTTAAAACTTGGTTTAACCTAAATTAAAAAAAAAGTTAACTTTTTAATTTCTAATATGAGAAAATATTATTGATTTAATTTAGTACATTCTTTCTCGTACTAAAATACCTATTTTAGTTAAAAAGGTGGTTTAGCTTTACTAAAATTTATAAAAATGTTAAATTAAAAATAAAATTCTTTTATTCTATTTTAATCTTAAGAATAAAATTATTTATTTTAAACCCCTAGATTTTAGTAACTTCATAAAAATCTTATTATTGAGTTTTTTTTAATTTATTTCTTAATCTTTAAAATTCTTATTATTATTTTTACATAAAAGAACTAAATTTCTTTTGACACTTTTTATATTTATTTTAGCCTTTTAATTAAAAATGATAATAACAAAACCTTATCAATAATTTGCAAAACAACCAAACGGTCCCTTCGTGCAACCGACCAAACTTCAAACAATTCCAAACACACACAGTTACGCATTTTCAAATTAAAGAAAATGAACTAGCGTGGGTGGTGGGTGATTCTCAGTGGTTTGCATCGGTTTGTGCACGGTGGTGTCCGGTGGGTGCGTCTGCCGTGGTGGTGCCATGGTGCTTGAGTAGTGGTGGCGGCACCGTGAAAGAGATACAATATAAAGAGAAAGTTACACGAGAGAGTGGGAGAGAGAGAGAGAGAAAAAGACGGATAGAGAGAGAGAGAGAGAGACCGGTGGTGGGGAGGCCCGCAGCATCGGAGGCGGGTGGGTGACGCCGGCATAGCTCCGACGTGGACGGCGATGGTGGTCAGCCACGGTGGGTGGCGCAGCTTGCAGCAGCGGGTGAGAGGAGAACAAAGAGAGGGAGAGAGAGAGAGAGAGAGAGAAACCGGAGGGGTCGCCAAAAAAGGGACATCAGGGTGGGGCGTTGGTGATGGTTGGAGCGCCGGTGGTGGAGCGACGCTTGCCGCGGCAAGATTTTGCGTTTTATCTTCTGGTTTTCTTTCTTTGACGATGCTTTGAGCTTTAACAACTCTCAAGTGTGTATTATATATATTACTAGTGAAACGGCCACGTGCAAGACACGCGAAAAAAAATTGGTCCATGTTTAATGTGAAATATTTATATTTTAATGTACAATGATAATAGTTGATCAAGTTAAATTAGTATTTTAATCAAGCATAGAAAGATATTTAATGTTTTAGCTAAAGTTAAAAAAATTGTCTAAATTCAACAGGATAATAGAAACAATTCTACAGGATAATAGAAGCAATTCTATTAAGATTTCAAGATTTCAAAATTTCAATATATTGGTTAAAATACTCATATATACTAAGGTCCACAAAGAAATTTCACAACAAAAATTAAGTTAAGATAATATTAATATCAAGTCAACCCAACAAATCGAAAATTCATGCAAAGCTCACAATGATAGCTTTTGCAAAATAGGTAAAATTAAGATTCAAGCAACAAAATGTTGATGGAAAAACCATAAAACTTCAGCTTGATATTTTGTGCTTATTGAGTAAATAAATAATGTTGCATGCCTTATATTGAATTAACTCTGACAGCTTGAAATTTCTATGGTCATTGCAGGCAGCAATGTAACCTAAACTTGACATTAGTTGTTCTATTCCTTAAGCAAACCAAAAATCCTAATCATTGACACACTTGACCTAAAATGTAATAAATAAACACGGCTGGAAAAAGTTTAAAAAGGAAGGATAAACTGCTTCTAATCTAGAATGATACCCAATTCCAACATTCAAAAGGATTTAGTTGATTTCAACCTATGATGAATTTGTACCCCAAAACAGAACAGGAGGAAAAAAAAAACTTCCATTCCAATTAAAATAAGCAACCATAAAGCATCATTCCCTTCACATGCTAGATGCCCAAACTGACACAATTTTTTCCCCCACAATAAAAACATGTTAATAAATGTATCATCCATAAAATTGCAGAACCAGGCAGGATAATCGTGAAACTATGAATGAAAAAAACATTAATTATTTGTCGCGTGGGGCAGGAAAACTCTAGAGGCGAAAGCTCTTCGACATATATCTACAAACTCTGCACTTAAACCACCTATACCTAGTGATTGAAGATTAAACTCTTTTTCCCTAAAGATGTTGCTGCTAGCAGCTTCACGGTGGTTGACAATCTACATAGCATTTGATAGAATATGACGAACTGGTTCAGTACCCCATTTAATAGCCTGCTTGGGATAATTTTTAAGCTTGGCTTTTAAGAGATTTAGCTTTTTTGAAAAAAAAGTGAAATAAAAAAAAAGTGAAAGTGTTTAGAATAAATTGAAAAAGTAGATGTCAGAAGAAAAAAAAGAGAAAGGAAAAAGATTTGGCTTATATGTTGCTTTGAAAGCTGTGCAAACTTATTATGCCAAACAAATCAACTTAAAAGCTGGGCTTTTTAGAAAAAAGCTAGCTTTGTTATGATCCCAAACAGGGCTTAAGACAATTTAAATTAATCTTTGTGACAATATAATCATATAAATTGAATCAAAGGAGCCTGCCAGGCATGCAAGCATACCAATTCAGCAAGTCAATAATTCTAATTAAACAAGCTGTCATATGAAAACTGAACTCCAGTAGTAAATTCCTAAATGGGAAGCCAAGTAAGCATACTGCTAAGGTGATGAATAAATTACCTTCCGCTGACGATTGAAGCTTCAAAGACAACATATGTCTCAGTTGAAATCATCTCTCTTTCGATACTGTTTGATTTTCTTGCCCCTCTACAACAGACAGTGAAAATATAACCATTGCCATGGTACTCGGATGTTACCCTCTATCCTGATGTCATAACCAGTAATGTCATGAGCCCTCAAAAGTCAATTTTTAGGAAAATATAAGCAGAGTAGTAAAAAAAGTTTTCATGCTGTATTCTACTCTGTTTCAATGATACACATCCTTTAAAAAAAGAAAAAATTGCATCATACAATACTCACAAGCCATGAATTAGATCATATCATATTGAAGTTCAACCAGAAAACTAAGTACACCATTTAAGAAGAATTTAATGGATAGGGGTTGTATAAGTTCTAATGAAAGCAATAAAATATTATCTAGAATAAAAATAATTTTGCTAATACTCCATCTCAAGAGAGGATAGGACATCCACATTTAGAAAACAAGTGAAAAGCAGGCGCCAGATTACCAATAACATAAGCAATCCTCACAATAGCATTGGGTATACTCATACATGAGGGAGAATATGTAAGCAAAACCACTTGGAGCTCTTACCTGGTTGATGAATTTCTTCCGAATCTGCTGAGCCAACCAACAGCATCAACCAGCTAAACAAACACATTCAGTGACTTCCATGGGGCAATAGCACAAGAATCATGGCCCAACCAAGTTATTCATCCATGAGCATAAACCAGGCATCCCACAGAGGCAAATTGCTTTCTACTATCAGAGCAAAATAAAATGCCAAGTGGTGCTAAGATAAAATGCTACTATCCTGCGTGGTCATACGAATTCTTATTATCTCACTCGTTCAGTGCAGCTCGGCAAGCTTAATGCAAGAATGATGCGAAATCTTACTGAGACGCAGAAGATGGAAACTAACCTTGAGGCGGTATCAGCCCTTGATTATTGTTCAATATTAGTGCCTTTTCTGAAATCTTTTATGCAGGTTTATTTTGAACTTGTTTTCCCTTCTAAATGTTTCTGACCTTTTTTTTCAAAAAAAATGTTGGATAAAAACTTTCTAGACTAAATTTTGTGGTTACTGGTGGGAATCTCTCCTTTCCAGACACATATGGAGGATCTGGCTGAAAAAGATGCCAGTGAAAAGATTTACACAACAACATCCTATGGATGAAGAAGAACGTAAAAATGAGTGGTTGACCAATTCAAGAGAATTGGTGAATATAATTCCAATCGACGATGATTGAGATCAACTATACCGATCTGTTTTCTCTTTTGGTCCTTCTTGTTCATAAAAATCTCACACAAAATCACACACACACACACACACACATATATGCATACATACATATATATACTGCAAATAATCCATTATTCTGAAGCAATGAAACTTCTAACGGAAATTTCTAAATAAAACAGGAACTTAGCTATAAAAAAATTTTAAAAAAAGATCCCCATTAGCAAGAAAGAAAGAAAAAATCCCAATCTAAGAGTTGAGAACAGTTCACCTAAGAAAGAACGTAAACCCAAATAATGTCTGAAATCAAAAGCTCATTCCCGACACAATTCGCTTGCGAAATTGAGCAAGATAAGAAAAATGTAACCCGTATATATCTATCTATATATATATAGATAGATAGATAGTTGAGGGGGGAAAGAGAGAAAGTACCAGGAAGAGCTCAATGAAGATGTGTTCAGGTATGGGGGAGAGATCGGAAATGTTGGAGAGGTTATAATAAGGGCAGCGCCGATTGTGAGTGCAACAAGGAAGGCGGGGTTCTCATTCATTCCCTCTTGCTACTCACTCTGATACTCTCTCTCGCGCGGTGTGGGATGTGGGGGCGAAAGCGCCGAGGAGGAAGGAGAGGACAAATGGGACCAAAGAAGACAACAAGACCGCAACGTTTTGAATTTTTCAAAAGGGCGAAATGGGGATTTCCACAAGGACGGATTTCCACAAGGACGGAAATGGGACAGGGTTTTATGGAAACCCGCGATTTAGAGATGGAGATGGAGATGGAGATGGAGATGGAGAAAATGGGACAGGGTTTGATGGAAACGGGCAATTTATATATATTTATTGATGGATAAGTCTTCCTAACGCTTGAAATTTTCCAAGGATGGATTTCACAATTTGCTGTGAAGAATCTTGAAATTGGATTGCTATAAAGGCGAAGGGTGTTGGACGGCTGTTCTTAATTTTAACCAAAACTAAGTTTAAATAATATATCGTAAGATTTTTGAAATAAAAATTTTAATTTAAAAAAATTTAAAATTTTAAGTATAAATTTTTAATGCATTTTCGTGAATTGTTGTATAATTGAGATTTTTATTAAAGTTTCTTATATATATAATATATTTTATTATGATTTATTGATTATTGGTATGTAAAATTTTAAATTCAAAAAATTTTCAAAAATTTGAGATAAATTTTTTCTTAACGTTATTTTATAATTTATCGTGTAGTCAGAATTTGTAAAAAAAAAAATTCAATTATACAATAAACTTTATCTCGGTCTTTGATTATCTAAATTTTTAATAGATGTAAGTTTTTGAGCTCAATCTTTGAAATTAAATATAAAGTTTTGTTAGAAATTTTATTTGAAATACTAATATATTATTATTTATTTATTTTTATAACGAATTGTCAAATATTATATTATTCTAATGAACTTAACCAGTTTAGTCGAAAAATTATAGTTGATATGTGTCTTACTTTTATCAGTTGCTAAATTACGAGTTATTACGCTCTAAGTCAAACTATGCACATTTTAATTGATTTTTAAATGATTAATTTTAAACCTAATTAAAGTTGATATCAAGTTTTTGTATGAATCACTCTTAAAAAAAACTAATAATACTTGAAAAAAAATTGAGTCTAGAATTTTAAACAGACAAATCCCTAAAAAATCTCAAGCCATAGTCATCCGACCAACTCTTGAAATTTGTTGAGAGCTTTATTTCTTCTCGTAGGAACGGAATTTAAATTCTTTTTTTTTTAATTACAAGGAAGCAAGGGGTTCGACCCTGGGTGGTGAGGAGCCTGGAAATGCCTTTATCGGTGGGTTAAAAGGCTTTATCATAATTCAAATCCTTTACAAGTGCTTTTTTGTGCAATTCTGCATTTAATAGCGAAGAATTGCATTGTATTATTTAATACAATTTATAATTATTAAATAAAGAATTAAAAAAAAATCATGGCAAAAGATTGCTCGTAGAAACAGAACTTTAAGTTGGGATATTAACATATATTTGAACAAATTACATTTTATTTTATAAAATAAACGAATTAAATTTAATTAAATAATTTATTTTAAACAAAAATTATTCATTTTATAGAACAAATTAAATGCTATTTATTCATGTACTTATCAATAAACTTACAAAATGAACTATTTAAATTACCTTTGTGAATTCACACCAAATTTATACAATAAAATTCTAAAAAGTATAAAAAGAAGTGGGTATAAAAAAGAATTCACACCAAATTTATACAATAAAATTTTAAAAAGTATGAAAGAAAGTAGGTATGAAAAGAGACATGTATCCTAATAGAAAAGGGGAAATAAAGAAAAAATTAAGGGATACTTATTTATGTACTTATCAATAGACTTATGAAATAAATTATTTGAATTATCCTTGCGAATTCATACCAAATTTACGCAATCAAATTTAAAAGGTATGAAAAGGAATAGTATGAAAAGAGGTTTTACGGTTAAATTGGTAACTAACTTAAAAATTTATTTATTTATTTATTTATATTTTTATTTAAAAGGTTAAATTGAATTTAAAAAAATTGTTTGGTAATTTAGTTTTTAAGTTAATTTTTTAAAAATTAGTTATTTAGGTAAAAACTTAATTTTTTTATTTTTTGTTCAAAGTAGAAAATTTAATTATTCTATATATTTGATATTAATAATTGAATGTAGTTTGTAGTGGTAGTAAATAAATTATGAATAAAAAATATTATTATATTTTAAAAATAATAAAAATTTAAATAAAATATTTTAAATATATATGTTTTGATATAATTTTTTAATTTTTTATCAAACAATTAATTTTAATTTTTTAATCTTTTAACAAAAAAAATTTAAAAAACTTAAAGTTGCCTTTCATCTCCAATAGAAAAAGAGAAATCAGAACCAATTCACCATCTGCCTTTCTCAATGATGTTGAGGCCTGATAGCTATAAAAAAAAATGGTGGTGGGCCCTGATGTTTTGTCCTTACTGTGAGATATTTCGCAGGTTAATAAAGAATCAAGATAGGCGGCCTTCAAGGAAAATTAATAGACACAGACAAGCCCTGTTTGGATTAATTTGTATGTTTTTTTGCTTTTTTTTGGGACTATTGTCGTGATCTATTGATTAAGTTTTTTTTTACCTTTTTTATTATCTCAATAAAAAACTAAAAAAATATAAGAATTGATTAAAAGATAAAAATAAATTATTTAATAAAAATAAAAAAAGCAACATAAAATCACCTTATTGGCTTGTTTTAATGTATTTTCGTGTATGAACTTTTTTCCCGATTTGGTCAGTTTTTTTGACTTGATTTCATGAGATAGGTTTGAAAAATATAATTGTTTGATCGAAAAATAAAAAAGTATTAAATATAAATATTATTTTTAGTAAATTTTTTTTTTAATTTTTTTTCTAAATAAAAAAAACTATACACATTTTAAATATTTAAATTTTTTTTTAATAAAATAACTATGATACTATTTACTAAAAAAATTAACTATACTCTCAAAAATAAAAATAAAATTTTGTTAATATCCCAAGCACGTTGAAGTCAAAATATAACAGCGAGTCATCTGGTCAGCCTTCTACCACTTCTAATATGTCCGGATTTTCTATTCGATCGCTTCCTCATCAGGTGCGAGTAGACAAATTTCAGTCAACATAAACTTATGGTCCTCGGCAATTAAAATAATATCAAAATTTTTTCTCAATCAACATAATTCGGACCCGTTAATATGTTTTCTTGAAGTATTGGCATGAGAGGATTGAAAACTATTTTATCCTGAGAATTACATAATTAAAAACTATTAATTAAGATAAGTAATAATTTTGAATTTTGAATTTTATTTTAAAATAGGTTCCCTCTACCATTTTTAAAAAAAAATTCGTCGACAACCCAGTACACAATGAATAGCATGCCTCGATGGAAAAGTCGTCTGCTATTCATCATTCGTCCGAACAGACCACTTTCTATTAATTTTATTATATAGGCTGTGAACTGTGCCAAATAAAATTAATTAGCTGACGTAATTTTGGTCCTACAAATAATAGTAGTGAATTAGATGGAGAGAATTCTATTATTTATAACTAAATGTTAACCAACACTTAATTCCGAATCAATCGCTTCGCAATGAACTCTTCAGATTGATAAACAATTTACATTAACAATTATCCAGAAGTATCCCAAATAAGATTTATACCAGTGATTTCGCAATTAATTTTGTCCGGTAGGGAGAAAGATCCAAATGCCAACACACGCGAATTTTATTTAAAAAATGTACAAAATAGAGATGGAGACGACAGAATTTATCTGTAAATAAATTCTCTCTCCCACTTAATTTTTAAAATATTTTTTTGAGAATTATAAAAATTTATTTAATTAAAATAAATTTATTAATTTTAAAAGACCACACGTTCTAAATGATTATGCATTTTCAAACTATCTTTTCGTGTTTAATGTGTAACAAATAAAATATTTCGAATTCTAATTATTTAAAAAATTAATTTTAAATAAAATCAAGAATTTTATTTTATTTTCAAGTTACACATTTTCCAAAAAAATTAATTTATTAAAATTAAACCCCATTTTTAATTAATTCAATAACTGAAATTAATTACCATATTTTTTCAAGATTTCTAATTTATTAAAAATCATTGTAAACGTGTTATTTTATAACAAATAAAATATCTCAAATTTTCTTTTCAAAAAAAATAATTTTAATTTTACTTTTTCGTTACAAAATTTAATTTCGATTTAAACCAAATTAGTTAAAAAACAAACATGAATAATAAACCGAATAAAAGATCAATGCAATTAATAATAAAAAATAAAAATATAAAATATCTCAATTTTATGACCAAACTTTCACTTTTTTAAATCAAAAAAATGTATATTAACTCTACACCTCTAACATTAAACCCAAGCCTTCAATTGGGTATGACCTACTTTAGTATATATGGATAGGGGGTTAGGGTTGTTATGGGCATAAGAATAGTGAGAGGGCAATTGAGAAAGAGTGGAAAAGACGCAACAAATGAGCCAAAAACCCCCAACACTCGACGCATCATGTCGTTCCCCTTGCCTACCATTGCCGGCGCTGCCATTGCCGCCGATTACCACCACCGTCGACGACTATCGTCAATGATAATGTCGTCCGCCGGCTACTGACGCTTTTCTCTCTGTTTCTCATGGTGAGTATTATTCCATTATCCGTTCGTTATCCTCTTTGTTATCATAATTTTTGTTCTGACAAGGCTGGGATAGCCACAACCAGCACCACTGAAGGTCATCGGCGACCACCACCAGCGCCTCTGGCACCCTTGAAAACCTCCCATGTTGTCCGATCAACCCCACACATTTGTATACGACAAAATTTTATATTTTTCTTGTGCACTATTTCTAACACCACCTACTGCCACCACCACTCACACCCTTGGTGTGACGCCCCAAACTTCGGATCACGCAAAGATCCTACGAACATCACTAAACTGTCCCAACACACAAAAAGAGATTGAAAACCAGAAAGCCAAAGCAAGGTTAAAACCTTCGTAAAACATACTACCAAGAGTTTATCCATTTGAAAGAGTAGCCAAGAGACTACGGTTACTGTCCCACAAGGCAAGCATTTTTAAAACAAAATATACTTTTTGGGTAAAGAAAATCCTTTAAAAAAATGTGGAAGCCATTCTAAAATCTCCCTCGAGTACAAGAGTTTGAATAAAACAGAAATCATTTGAAACTCCTTTTAAAAATCGCTGAACCCAAGGTTCTCTTGAAAGCATTAAAACATGCATACATCCATAAAAAATTATATACGCATTACAACATGTTATACTCAAATATGAAATATATACAAAAAAGTATAAACTACCTAACAGAGACCAACAACAGGGCCTATCATCAGCCACCTCCGGGCATCTCAAGGTCACCCCACATGGCAACGTCTACCTGAAAAAGATTTTATAACAAAATTCCACACCGTGAGTTGAAGCCCAATAGGAAAAGACAGTAAAGTGTAAAGCAGGTTATGCAATCATAAGCATACAGAGTCAACCACAGGAGCTAAAAAAGTTTTTTCCAAACCAAAATCACAAGTTTTTCATTAAGCTGACACGAGCTTCAAACGGTTTTACTTCATAAAATTTCGCGTTTTCACCCCTTTAAAACCATATATATCATCCTCACAGATATCATACCACAGTTAAAGGAAAATAGTAAATAAACATGATCTTTTTTTTTTCACCCGAATCACACAACCGGAAACAAAACGTTATTTTTCCACTCATAACACACAATCGAGAAAAATAAAACGATAAGATGTAATAAAATAGTATGCTCCACTCAGGCCACACCGCCGAGGAGAAAACCAAAAAAATGAGATCTTATGTACCGACTCTGCCATACAGACACAGGTAACCATTATAGACTCCTGCCCATTACCCTAGTAACCACTTAAGGTCTGCTAGATAATGACAAGTTCTATACAGAGTCATGACAATGTAACCACTTAGTTTACGGGACCATAGCCCGAGGGTACTAAGCACCCAACCACTTAGTTTATGGGACCTGAGCCCAAGGGCACTAAGCACCCAACTACCTCGTTTACGGGGACTAACCCGAAGACACGTAAAGACCTACTCTGCGCACGTTTTTGGACTTCCATCGAGGAGCAATGGAAGCCCAACTCAACACGCCCATTGTCCCGGTACATCTATAGAAAATATTTAAAAACCCATAAATAAGTTTTACATCGCATGAATAAAAGTGATCCAATCCATCCACATTGAGATCTACAAGCATGTAACAACATAGTTTCATAAAATTGAGACTCAACCCTAAGAGTTAGCTCCAAACCTCAAAAACATAGTTTGTCGAGATTTTCAAATCACCGTTTTCAAAACCACATTTGAAAATCATAAATCCATAAGTCATAAGATGTAAGAAACCAAGAAAGGAGAAAAACCACATTTACCCAAAAACCAAGGTTTAAATATGAAAAATCACATTTAATGTATTTTTTACCTGGTGAAAACACATATAATTGCATATAACACCCTCATAACAGTAGTAAGATCTGGGATCCTACCTCGTTGAGCCAAAATCTCGATATCTCAAAAATTAAACCTTGACGAAATGGGATTCTTATCGGATAGATGTGAAGCCCCCGGCACCAATAGCAAAGATCTGCTGTCCGCTTGCTGAAAATCGAGCCCCGGGCCCACTAAAAACTAAAGAGAAGGTAGAGAGAGCCAAAACTTAGCGTAGAAGCTAAGGAATCCAAAATATCTTCCAAGTCTCTGACATTTATACAAACTCTCGCCAGACCTCCATCGCTCGAGCGCCCAACCATCACTCGAGCGGACCCTTGCCAACATACTCCTCTGCCAAACCATCGCTCGAGCGGACAACCACCGCTCGAGCGGTCACCATCCAGACCCACTATTTGCCACCAACCCACTCGAGCGCTCACCCACCGCTGGAGCGATCAACGCTGGGTGAAAAATTGAAGAAAAGGAACACGGCCGAACATTTCATTCATGCATATCCAAGCTTAACGTACTCACCAAAAACATCACCCAGACTGATCATTAATTCCAACACCGTTAACACTTAAATCATTTTCAAAATAAAACTGGTCGGGGTCTCACACTTGGCTCTTCCCTTTTGACACCCAAACGCTGCTAGTGAACGGCACTGATCACCAGTAAACTGCTCCGACGAACCCGAACCAAAAAATTATGATTTTACAAATTTTGTTAAAAAAAAAAATTTGGCCTAACTTTGGACCACCACAGCCGTCACTTCGGACCTCTGTTTCGACCACCGTAAGCTTGGTTAGATTCGCCTCAGGACCACCTACGCATAGCCTCAAAATTGACGTCTGGATTGTCTGGACGAGTGTCACAAAGTTGCGTTGAAAAACTGATGCAAAAGCGGCACATGCACGCATGGCCACTGGGTGTTGTCCGTTGTAGTTAGTTTCTGTTGGGATTTACGTTATTGACCTTAGGTACTATTTGGTTATTTTAAATTAATTATTTTATTGTGTTTTATTTTATTTTATTTAGATTCGAAGGAATGGAAAAATAATAATAAATAGATAAAACTAAGAAGTTTGATATTATGCCTTCATGTAAATCAAAGTTTGATATGTTATACTATTAAGGGTATGGTTGACTCCTTAAAATCGAGAACAATTACGGTTACAGTTGATGCCTTAAAACTAACTAAAACTTATTATGGTTACAGTTGACGCCTTAAAACTGATCACGGTTACAGTTGACGCCTTAAAATTGAAAATAATTTTGATACCTAAAAATTTGATGTTAAAATATCTCATTCTGACATTGTGAAATAGTTAATAGTTTAGATATCATTGAATTCACACTAGCATATTGACAAAATTTCAGTTGACGCGTGATGGAATGAAGAAAGTGGTAGCCGTAAAAGAAAGTTAAATTTATAGTTTTATATTTTTGTAATTGCTGCATTTTTATTCTTGTATCTAATTATAATATTTGAATGTTGATCGTACTGTTAGAAGATCTGGGAGTTTTGAAATGATTTATTAAAGTGTTCAATAGAAATGATTATGTTTCAATGAAGAAGTTGCTTTGTTTTAAAATTTGGACAATTTGAATGAGTTTGTTTAAAAGAAAAAATCTTTTAGTCAAAATAAGAATGGAAAATAAAGAAAGAAAGAAGGCTTTGGTGGGGTTTGACTCATTGGCCGGCAAGGACACCATATACGAAAATGGATCGTAAGAGAAGTGGTATCAGAGCAAGAGTTTTTTTACAAAATCCCAAAGCTATAGGATTAAGTACACGATAGTTGCACACACGTATGTATGTTTTGGGTATAGCCACCGAGAAATTATCCTTGAGATTCCGATTAGAAGAACGTCTAATCACCGTTACTTCTTATGGAAAATCTGAAAAAATTTATCGAGTGGGGTTATGATCTTGTTGATGTATGCATATGTGCAATATTAGAAAATAAAATTGAGAAAAATTCTCAAATATACCCTACGACAATAAGCATGGAATGCTAAGAGTTCTGAGTTCTGGAAGATTTGATATTTGCTTAGGATAGTTGTTATTTGCGCCTAAAATATTATAGTAAGGTATGGAAGATGAAGAGTTACTTTACCTAGATACCATGAAACAAGATAGTAGTTAGATGTCGTTTCTGATCTAAAATGTATGAGCAAAACTTCTCTTCAAAATTTTTTCTATGAAATTATCATAATGCCCTATATTAATAGTCAATCTTTATTTGATGTAGATTTACCAACATGAGAACACGTAGAACAAGCGGTAGTGAAAACATAGCTGAATTTATGACACGAGTTAATACACAAATGAACGAGATGCGACAGATGATCTGTGATCTAGCCCAAGTCAGACAACAACAAGACCTAGTTCCCCCAAATCATATTCCCAATGGCCCTCCTCCAATCATGCACCGAGGTCAAGATCTTAGAATACCTCAAAACCGAGTGAAAGGCCTAACAATGAGGGAATTTTTGAAGATGAAACCACCATCTTTTAAAGGTGGATTAGATCTAGTTAAGGCCAACGAGTGGATAGGATCCATGGAGAAAATTTTTAGAGTTTTACACTGTACTGAGACCCATAAAAGTAAGTCTGGCAACTTACCAACTTGAGGGCGTGGCCCAAAGATGGTAGAGTTTGACAAGGCAAAACGAACCACAGATGGAGTGGGAACGATTTTTGGGCTGTTTTAAGGAGAAGTACTTTCCTCAATCTTCGTGTGATGTTAAGTGTACCTAGTTTTAGCGACTCAAACAAAGAGGAGCAATGACAGTTTCTGAATACGAAGCGGAATTTACAAACTTACCCGAGTACGCCCCACGCATGATCTGCACTGAACACATGAAGGCACGAAAGTTCGAGGACGAATTAAGGCCGGAGATTAGAAAAATGATTCGATCTTTAAGGCTACCCAATTATGCTGACGTCACAGATCAAGCACAGTTAGTAGAGCAAGAAAACGACGAAAGTCGAAAAATCTTTGAGAAACAAAAACGTCAAATCACGAGTCTAGGAAACGTGGAAGGAGGGAATTCAAAGAAGCAGGAGGTGAAAATGATGAAGGGAGAAGAAAACCAAAATATTACTTGTTCAACATGTGGAAAGGTACACCCAGGAGTTTGTTTGAAGGGGACCGACAATTGCTTTTACTGCGGCGCTAAAAGACATGAGGAGGAACTACCCAAAGTTTTTGAAAACTAACAACAAAAAATAAAACCAGAATCAAGGGATTGGGGACGTAAAGAAACCACCGTTTAAGGCATAAAATAATGACAATAACAACCAAAGATAAGGGAAGAAGTTTGCCTTAGTTGCTGGAGATCCTTAGATCGAGAAAGAAGCGATCACAGGTAACCTCTCTATCTAGTCCTTGCTTGCTTACATATTGTTGATCACGATTCAACGCAACCCTTTTTGCTAATAAATTGATAAGAACACAAGAACCTTTGGATTATGATTGTTCATATCCCAATCCGTGAATAAGGAGCACTAAGTTCCATGATGTATGAAAATTGTGATGTGACCTTTGATGAGAATTATTTATTGACCAACTTGAACCCTACCGATGGGGACATTTCGACGTTATCTTTGACATAGATTAATTTTCTCCTAATCATACCACTATCGACTGTACTTTAAAACATATCGATTTTTGTACCACTTAACGAGACGAGTCTTCTTGACCATCTCCTTTTTGGCAATAACCCTAGTTTAGGGGGGAGTTAGAATGTAGACGAAATAACCGTAACCTCTCCCTCTACGTGTGTACATAGAAGTTGACCCAATTTGACTCAAATTCGTAGATATCGTCCAACTTTGAAGATATGTCGCTGACCGAGCTTATGTCCTGATATGACCACATGTGCAGTTGAGTTAGAATTTAACTAACGAAGAACGACCGATACGTATTATGGATTGGCAAGAGAAACAACTTTATAATAAAGTGATACTACTCATCAAAGTGTGGTGGGACAACCATTATGGAGAGAAGTAACGTAGGAAAAAGAAAACTAACATGAGAGACAACTATCCAGAACTTTTTGTGTAAGGTACGACGTTTTTTAACATAACCCAAGTAAAGTTTGGAAAACCAAACTTCTAAAGAAGGGGAGAAT
>JAOTRH010064853.1:0-18332 GCA_034768845.1 Heliamphora exappendiculata | reverse complement strand
ATGTTCTTTTCCAGTACGTGTTGCTGTGCACTTTCTGGTCCCTGTTCAGTTGTGCTCATTTCATGACTTGGCCAAACCAAAGCACAGCTTGGACCACATCGATGATCAGATATGATTACACCACATCGATGATCATATATGATTACAGTTGACCAACTGTCCTTAAACTCAAATTCCCATTAATCAACTCTAATGTTTACAATGCCAAACATTTTATTTATAAGCTAAGAATCTACAATAATAGATAACAATCATATTAAAATAAATTCTAACTAACTTATCTAAATCTTCAATGTTTACAATACCAAATGTTTTATTTATAAGCCAAGAATCTATAATAATAGATAATAAACATATTAAAAATAAAGAAACCTAATACTATAAAATAAACCGAGTATAAAATAATAAAAGACAATAATTAATAAAATTCGTAATTTAAGCCTTCTCGTGTCTTCTGTGACCACATTATTCTCCTCTACTTAGAAATAAAATTTGACCTCGAGTTCGACTTTATATATTGAGCTATGCTATGCCAAATAATCAGATATTTTGAATATGCCGGTTGCGTTACGTACTTAGGTTCTTTCTATTCCAACTAATTTGGTTGTGAGATTGTTAACAAGAATCATAGTACTTGATTTGATAACCTAAATAAAATTTTCAGCACCAATAAAATCAATTTATTCTAACTTGATGAATTCTTTTGTTGGTGGACAATCAATAAGATTGGATAAATTAAGTACATCCTTATGCTCAAGAGACTCGTCATTTGATGAAATTATTTTTTTCCATGGAACTAACACAATGTCAAACACAAAGCTACAACCCTGGTCTCTAACACAATGTCACAACCTTAAACTCAAATTTTCATTTATCAACATTGACGTTTACAATGCCAAAAACATTATTTATAACTTAAGAATCTACCATGATAGATAATAATCTTAAAAAAAATATCGTAACTAATACTTATCTAAATATGTAATAAATAAAGAAACCTAATATTATAAGGCCATGTATGTTACCACGAGTGTGGGATTCGATTGTTAATAATGTGGTTCCCACATGAGGCTTTTTTGTTAAAGGAATGGGATTGGAATTGTTTAGCCTGTGAGATTGTTAACGAACCAAGATGACCAGATTAGCATTACCTAGGGAAGTGTGGTATTCATGTTCTGGTCCTAGGATTATAAATTCAAATTACAATTTTTTATCCCTCGTGTTCCATGTCTTTGTTTATTTTTGATGTAGCTACTACTCTTTGTACACTATAAATTGAAATTACAATGGTACATTTGATTTTGATTTTTGTTTTTTACTTCTAATTTTTGTGGGGTGCAAAACTATTTCTTGAACTTATGTGCAAAATTGTTTGTTCAACAACAATTTATATTTTTGTTTTTTACTTTTGTTTTTTTTAGATGCAAAACTGTGCACCCATTCCAAAAAAATTTGTAATGTTTTTATAAAGTAATTTTAGAAAATATAAGGCTTTGGATGGTTTGGTTCGGCTATAAACAATATAAATTTTTTTGAAAAAAAAGATATAAAACAAAGTTAAAATACTTCAAGGGAAAATGTGTAACTTACAAAAGTAATTGCATCATTAATCTATTGATTCTGTACAAAACAAACATTTTACTACATAATCCGCTCTTTAAAACAAACAATTAGTATAAGATTCATTCCTTGCTATTAATCCCATATCTTTACCAATCTCAATAATAATCCCACATCATTACTAATCCTACTTATCTTATACAGTAATCAAATCTAGCCTAAGTGAACTAAGTATAAAATAATAAAAGACAATAATTTATGAAGTTCGTAATTTGAGCATTCATGTGTCCTCTGTAATCCACATCCTACAAGTACCATTAGTCTTAATCATTTATGTACCTTCAGGGTAGGATTCCCATTTCATATGGATTTTCTTATGTTCAAAGGAAGAAAAAAAGCTTCATTCATTGAAATTTCTTTGATGGCATCAAAAACTTCCTTTGTTAGTTAAAGATCCCATTTCAAATCCATCTTGTACGAGTAAACTGTAGGGCTTGAATGGAAGCTATTAAGCTGCTGATGCCATCTTGATATGGTTGATATGCTTCTGGCTGTGTACTTAGTGGCTAACCAACGTACTACTTGCAACCAGGCTACAGTACCACTGTTAATAATATGTTTACAGTATAGCCTGTGAATGAGATTTGTGTAGCTGCTCTAGCAAAAAATGGCAGATTTGATAAATTTTGCATTCTCATAATGGACCTTATACGGATACCAATTTTTGCCAACCTCCCCTGAGCTTATGTCCATAATTCATAGGAAGGCAACAAATTCTTCTTAATAAGTGAGTCTTTCCTATCCCAACGAAAAAGGGAGTAATGGGTGTATTTAGTTGCATATGGTTTAATGGATGACATTGACATTCAGGGGCAAGTAAACTGTAGGGCTTGAATGAAAGCTATTAAGCTGTGGTTGCCTTCTTGATATAGCTGATCATGCTTCTGGCTTCGTACTTACTGGCTAACCAATGTACTACTTGCGACTAAGCTACAGTGATACTTCCATAATGTGTTTACTAAATAATATGTGAATGAGATTAGTATAGCTGCTCTGGCAAAAATGGCAGATTTTATAAATTTTGCGTTCTCATAATGGAACTTATTCGGATACCAATTTTTGCCAACCCCCCTTGAGCTTTTGTCTATAATTCATAGGAAGGCAACAAATTCTTCTCAATAAATGAGTATTCCCTATCCAAATGAAAATGGGAGTAATGGGTGTATTTAGTTGCTTCTGGTTTACTGGATGACATTGACATTCAGGGGCAATAATTCTGAGGCCTGTCTTTAATTGTTAATAGTAGTTTACTATCACGAAAAAGGGAAAGAAAAGTTAAGCAGCCTACTCAATGCATACTCTTATTTTTTTTTAGCTATTTTACTTTACATACAGTCAGTTCAATGGCAGAGATTGGTTTCTGCAGGATCAATTGCACTGCACAGACACGGGTTTCAATACGGTTGAGAACCGAGACAAGCCCCTGCTTCTAAAGGAACTTAAAAAATTATGGGAAAAGCACGAGCCAGATCTTCCGTGGGAGAAGGGAGAGTTTAATGAATCGAACACTCTGTTGTTGGATGATTCTCCTTATAAGGCCTTGCGCAATCCAGTAAGTTTATCATTTTTCCTTCCTGTTTTCTGCTTTTTCTATGTTTCTGGCTTTATTGCTCAACACACGGTACACATCATGTATACGGGGCTGGCCCTTTTATGGAGGCGGCGAGACAACCACCTTGGGCCCCCAAATTTTGCCCGAAAAATTGGGCCCCAAAATTTTTAAACACCTCCAATTAAGTTTTATATAAAATTAAATAAAAATTTTATTAGAATTAAAGGGCCCAAATCCAAATTCGAAGACTCAAATAAAGTATTTTATATATTAAAAGTATTAAAGCTTTAGCCTCGGCTTTGTGATTATGATTGCTTTGATGTGTTTCAAATATAGAATATTGTTATGTATACTTGTTACAATTGCCTTTAAAAAAAAAAATATTTCATAGTTAAAATTGATCAAATCTAATTTATAATCAACTATGCCACAAGAAATATTGGATGAATTAGTAATATTGTCCTTTGAAAAAGAAATGATATAGAAGCTTGACTATATACTTTTAATTGGTAACTTTACAACAAAAAATGCCAGAAGAAGAGAAGAAGAATATTTAAGTAATTGCTTGCTACTGATATTATAGCTTTTGATTTTTTTTTTTATCAACATAGATTTTGATTTGATTTGATGTTATTTTGGTTGTAAATTAGATATTGATAAAATGTAAAGCAACACGACAATTTGTATTTTTAAAATTTTTTGTAATGATATTTAAAAAATTTGCGTGCATAAAACTTTATAGTCCTTTTTTAAATGCGTGCCGAAGTCCCCCTCTTAATCAGGGCCAGCCTTGCCTGGCATGTATACAACATTTTCATTATTCTGACAGTATATCATTCTTTCCATCTTTTTCTGTTTCCGATAATTCAGATGCACACTGCAATCTTCCCCCATTCGTACCGGTACAAGAATGTAAAAGATAATTCTCTTGGTAAGTTGGTCTCTATTTTCCTCTTTTGTGTAGGTCTAGGTTCATTCCTTGTGGATGTTCGCATGAATCTGTGGTAAATTTAGCGGAACTTTTTAATCTTTTTGGCTGTTCATCCTAATTCTTCAAAATTCAAATGGTTTTGTAAAATCATTTCTGTGATTTTTTTCAAAACAGATTTTAGAAAAATATCTTAGAAATACACTCGATTTGTATTTTTTGGAACTTTTGATTTTTGTTCTTCAAAATATTAAAAAAACAATAATTATTATTTTTAGCGTAACGTTCTCTTTTTATCAATGACACATTATTTGTTCCGAAGACTTTGGAAAAGTAAACCAAACAATAGTTTAGAGCAAACACGTTCAAAGAACTTGTTTTAAAAATGAGCCGAACATACCCGATCTCCCATATTATTTACTTATTTTTTTCAATACATGATGGTTGCAAAAGTTCGAATGAATCCAACTCTTTATCTTGATGTTCTTGGGGGTCTTCTGGATATCTTTTCTTCTGTGTCATAAAATTTCAAAAAATTGGCTTATCTAGTGCATGATCCTGAATACTTCATTCCTGCTTGTATGATCATTTTAGGTTTGTACTCCCTCATTCTATTTTCATTCTAGCAGCAATGTGCTATTGTGTCTTTTACAGTGTTAGCTTAAGGGTTTTTTTATTTAGATTTTGTTAATTTTAATAAATCATTTTCCAAGTAAAATTGATTTAAAAATATATTGTTCATTATTTCAAAAAAAGTAGCGTTGACACAAATTGACAAATAAGTTGATACTCTTAACCGTTTGGGATGACCTCTTTATCAAATGGATTGACACATGAGTATTCTTAAGTTTGAATATTTTGTGTAGACTCTAATTGATATTTGAGTCGATATCTAAAGGCAAAAGAAGCTTGATCTGATCCTTTCAAGTGTGTCGATACTTTTGAAATTTGAGTTGGCACCTTAACATATTTATCTAAGATGTTTCAAGTATTCCACTTTGAGTCAACACAAATTGAATTTTGAATTGATACAAAAGAACCGAGACTCTTTGCTCTAGAATGAGTCGACACAAACTCAGTTTGAGTCGACACCAAGTGATTTTTCACTTTGGTCATTCGGGAATTTTGAGTCGACATCAATTGAAGATGAGTCGACACAAATCTACCGAGACTGTCTGCAGAATTTTGAGTAGTTACCAAAGCTAAAATGAGTCAACACAAAATTACTGAGAGTTCCTGCACTTTTTAGTGTCGACACCAAAGGCAATTCGAGTTGACACAAAAAGACCATCTTGGAAAGCTGAAGTACAAAAAGAGTCGACACCAAATGCTGTGTCGACACCGTTGTGTTGGAGAAAAGAATGCAAAAAATTGTGTCGACACCAACGAAGATTTGAGTCGATCCAATAACTTGAAAAATCAAGCCCTAGAAAATATGTGTCGACCCAAAATCATTTGTGTCGGTACTTGCGATGGAAACTCAAATTATGCAGCTGAGTTAAACGGTTGGATTTTTAGCATTTATTGCTCCCACTTACGTCCAATGGTCATGAATCTTCGAGAGTCTATGTAAGGAGTTACTCTTCAGCATTTAAAGCAACTGGAGACTTACATTTACTATTGTATTGCTTAAATCAAAGATCAAATCGCTCAAGCTTTCATTTATTACTCATAACTCCAGCTGTTGTTTCTCATCTCTTTATTCTTCATTTATTGTCAATCATTTTGTAAAAAGAGTGAGTGATATTCATTATAATACCTCATTTATTGTATCTAAGGGTGAGTCACTCTTCATCATTTGAGTAAGTGAGCAATTCTCATCAAAGAAGAACTCATGAGATTAGAAGAAAAATAGGGACGTATTTTTCGTAGGATCGTCTTGATGTTGTAAAGGTTTTGAATGTATCTGTAAGCATTCTACTTTAGTAGAAATTCTCAAGGGGAGTCTTGGGGTGTTGACATAGGCTTGGAAGAAGCCGAATTACTATAAATCTCGATGTCTGGTTAAATTTCTCTCCCTAACCTCTTTAATATTCGCATTATCTTATTCCTTGATTATACTTTGCTATAATTGTTTGTGATATTAAAATGTTTTTGAAAATGTTTTTAAAATCGTTATTATTGTTTTAAAACCCAATTCACCCTCCTCTTGGGTTGCTTAGAACTAACAATTGGTATCAGAGCTTGGGCTCTTGTTTTTTGACTTAACCGTCTAAGAGTTTATATGGCAACCATTAGTATCGGATCTATCTAGTTAGAAAGTCAGTCCACCAATAGATCTCTTTTGTTCAATGGAACAAATTATAATTATTGGAAGGCTAGAATGAGAATCTACATTCAAGCCGTAGACTATGACTTTTGGAGGGTTATCATGAATGGATTCAAAAGATCTACCAAGACCGTTGAAGGAACAATTGTTCCTAAACCTGAGAATGAATGGACTGAAAATGACATAAGAGAGATTCAAAAGAATGCTGAGGGTATGAATCTCTTATATTGCTCTCTTGACCCCAACAAGTTCAATAGAATTTCAACATGTGACACCGCCAAAGATTGTTTAAAATGAAGCATGATGAAACCATTTATGATATGTTTACTAGATTTATTGATATTATAAATGGACTAAAATCTCTTGACCGGATTTATTCTAATGTAGAAATGGCGAGAAAGATTCTTAGGTGCATGCCTAAGATTCAAGAAGTTAAGGTTACTGCTATTCAAGAAGTTAAAGACCTCAATACACTTAGTTTGGAGAAACTTTTTAGATCTTTCATGACTCATGAGATGAACATTAAGATGGATGATGAAGATGACAACAAAAAGAAGAAGGGCATTGCCTTCAAGTCTTCAACTCATGATAATGAATCCGATGAAGACTCCTTAAGTGATGAAAATGAAGACATGACACTCATCACTAGGAAATTCAAAAGGTTTCTTAGAAATAAGAAACAAGGAGGAAAGAGATTCTTCAAGAAAGATGGACACAAAGGCGAGCCTAACAAGTTCAAGGGAGATTAAAGCAAATTCAAAAATGATCACAAGAAAAACGAGATCATTTGCTATAAATGCAAAAATTCTGGACATGCCAAGGCCGAATGTTCTCAACTTAAGAAGCAATTCAAGAAAGGATTCAAAAAGTCTATAATAGCTGCATGGAGCGAAAGCGATGATAGTAGCTCCGAGGATGAAAGGGAAGAAAATAAAGTTGCAAATCTATGCCTCATGGCTAAGGAAGACGACGAGGTAGTAAATTACCCTTTTTCTTTAGAAGAATTACAAAGTGTATTTGAAGATTTGCATAATGAATTAAGAAAAATGGGTGCAAAGAAAACTCTATTCTTAAAAAGTTGGTTCTTTCCTCTTCATGTGAAATTGAAACCTTGAAAAAAGAAAAACTTTCTTTATCAAAACAGATTTTCATTTTGAAAGATAAAAATAAAATTTTAAATAAAAAAGTTGAATATCTTACAAAAACTGTTTATAAGTTCACTCTTGGAAAGAATAACTTAGATAAATTTCTTAGTATACAAAAATGTGTTTTCGACAAAGCCGGGATTAGATATCAACTAAAGAAGAAGCAAAAGTTCTTAAGTAACATTTTTGTCAAAAAAATTCTCTAATCACACAAATACAACTTGTTTTCATTGCTATGGGCATGGACACACCGTCACACATTGTTCACAAAGAAAGTCTTTTGATTTATCTGTCAAGAAGGTTTGGGTTCTTAAGGGAACACATTCTCAATGAACTAACTTCAAATGACTCAAGAAAGTTTGGGTACCAAAAATCAAAACTTGATTTTCTTTGCAGGTATGTCTCAAGTTCTTATTCAAGGAGAGGATGTAGTATCTATATAGCGCTTGCTCAAGACACACAACAGACGACAAATCAATGTTTGCATCCCTCAAACCTAAAGATGGTGGATTTGTGGCATTCGAAGACAATAATAAAGGAAAAATCATAGGAATCAGTTGTATCGGTAAAATTTCTTCCCGTTCTATTGAAAATATTTTGTTTGTTGATAGTTTGAATCATAACTTTCTTAGTATAAGTCAACTTTGTGAAAGGTCACAAGGTTGTCTTTGATCATATTAAGTGTGTTATTGAATACTCAATCAATAATAAAATTATTTTTGAAGGTTATAGGCATGAAAATGTTTACACTTTCAATCTAAATGACCTTTCTAAAAATGACACCAAGTGTTTAGTCGCTTTGAGTGATAATAATTAGTTGTGGCATAGAAGACTTGGACATGCACACGTGAACTTGATTTTTAAACTTTTAAAAAAAGAATTGATGATTGATTTACCCAAATTAAATTTTAAAAAGGCTAAGTGCGTGATGCATGTCAACAAGGCAAATAAGTTAGAAGCTCTTTTCATTCCAAAAGTGAGATTTTAACTTCTAGACCCTTACAATTGTTGCATATGGATTTGCTTGGTCCAACAAGGGAGGCAAGAAGTATGTCTTTGTTATTGTTGATGATTTCTCTAGATACATTTGGGTGCTATTCTTAGCTCATAAGGATGAAAGCCTTTACCTCTTTTGCAAAACTGTCTTGGAGAATTCAAAACGGAAAAAATTTTCAAATCACAAGTATTCGAAGTGATCATAGTAGAGAGTTTGAAACCAAAAATTTTGAAAAATTTTGTGATAAAAATGGTATTAACATAACTTCTCTGCTCCTAGAATCTTTCAACAAAATGGAGTTGTTGAGAGGAAGAATAGGACTTTAGAAGAAATAGCTAGAACCATGCTATGTGAAAACAATCTACCAAGATATTTTTGGGCCGAAGCTATAAACACATCTTGTTTTATCGTGAATAGAGCCATGATTCGAGTTTCTCTCAAGAAAATTTCATATGAGCTATGGAATGAAAGAAAACATAACATCAGTTATTTTTGCGCTTTTGGGTGCAAGTGTTTTGTTTTAAATAACAATAAAGAACTTTTGGACAAGTTCGATGCAAAATTTGATGAAGTTATTTTGTTAGGATATTCTTTAACTAGTAAATTCTATAGAGTTTTCAACAAAAAGACCTAGTTGTTGAAGAATCTATGCATGTGGTATTTGATGAAGCTAACCTTGGTTATTCAAATGAATTTTGTAAAGATAACTTGGTTGACATAGAAAAAGGTGTTAAAGACGTCGTCATTAAAGATCAAGAAGAGCCAAATCATGAGAAAATTTCAAATTCTCAACTAGATGAAGTTTAACAGGCTGTTGGACCTTCAAATTAAGAAAATCTAGATTTGCCTAAGGAATGGAGGTATGCTCATGGTCATCCAAAAGACTTGATCATTGGTGACCCATCTCAAGGTATCAAAACTTGATCTTCTCTACATAATATTTGTGGTAATTTAGTATTTTTTTTCTAGACTGAACCAAAACATTTTGAGGAAGCTGAAAACGATGAGTTTTGGACCTTGGCTATGCAAGAAAAGCTTAGCCAATTTGGAAAAAATAAAATTTAGACTTTAATCCCAAGAATTAAGGAACACTTCATCATCGGTACAAGATGGGTTTTTAGAAGCAAAATGGATGAGAATGGAGTAGTTATTAGGAACAAAGCACAATTGATAGCCCAAGATTACAATCAAGAAAAATGCATCGATTTTGATGAGACTTTTGCTCTTGTGGTTAGGTTTGAAGTTATTAGGATGTTGCTTCCTTTTGTATGCTTTAAAATTTTTAAATTCTATCAAATGGATGTCAAAAGTATATTTTTAAATGGTTTTATCTCAGAGTAAGTTTTTGTGAAACAACCTCTTAGCTTTGAAAATCTTAATTTTTTAAATCATGTTTATAAACTTACCAAGGCTCTATGGTTTGAAGCAAGCATGTAGAGTATGGTATGAAAAGCTTAGCAAATTCTTGATTGAAAATGAGTTTTCAAGAGAAAAAATTGATACCACTATTTTCATCAAGTCCCAAGGAAATGATATGCTTATTGTCTAAATTTATGTGGATGATATTATTTTTGGCTCAACTAATGAATCTCTTTACAAGGACTTTGCTAAGTGCATGAAGAGAGAATTTGAGATGAGTATGATGGGAGAGCTCAACTACTTCTTTGGAATTCAAATCAAATAAACTCAAAAAAGAATATACATCAATCAAGCTAAGTACACAAGGGATTTATTGAAGATGTTTGACATGCAAAAAGCAAAACCTATGGGAACCCAAATGTGTCCAACAAAGCTTGATAAGGATGAAAACGGTAAAGCAGTAGAGAAAAAACGATATAGAGGTATGTTTAGATCTCTACCATACTTAAATGTTAGTCGTTCAGATATTATGTTTAGCGTTTGCATGTGTGTTAGATTTCAATCTAATTCTAAAAAATCACATATGACCGCTGTTAAGCGCATCTTTAGATACCTCTTAGGTACACAAAACTTAGGTGTTGGCCTGTGTTTTGGCTAACATCTTGTCGTGGCGGAGGTCCGGGTTTGGGCTGAATCACAGTCGACTTGTGGCGCTTGGCGCTGTACCCTTTAAGGAAATAAAGTTGCGTCTTCACCACTACCTGTGGGTTTTGATGAGATGATAAGCGTTTGATTCAACACTAGGATTGTTCTATCTTAGAGGAATAACTTTTGAGTTTTTAGAATATTCTGATGCTGACTTTGCCGGATGTAAAGTGAAATAGGAAGAGTACAAGTGGAACATGTCACTTTTTAAGACACTCATTAATCTCATGGTTTAATAAGAAACAGAACTCAGTAGCCTTATCTACAGATGAGGCTGAGTACATAACAGATGGTAGCTGTTGTGCACAAGCTATTTAAATGAAACAACAATTAGAAGACTATGGCTTTTGCTTAGATCATATTTCTATCAAATGTGATAACACTAGTGCCATTAATATATCCAAGAACCTTATACAACATTCTAGAACAAAGCACATTGAGATTAGACATTATTTTATTAGAGATCATGTACAACAGGGTAATATTGAACTTAAATTCGTAGGCACAGATTACCAACTCGCTGATATATTCACTAAACCATTAAAAGAAGAAAGAATATGCTATATATATAAAAAGAAAACTTGGTATGTTATGTGCTCATAATTAATAATTAAAATGCCATACTAACTATGTCTGTTCAATATATTTCAATGCTTTTAATATTTTATATTGATGTGTGAAATGTGTCTACTCTACTTGAAAAAATGTCGACACATGTATGTTTGAGCTGACTCAAAGCTATATGGAAGAGACACTGCTGGAAAAGTGTCGACTCAACTCTATATAATGTCGATTCAATTTTGACTTCATGCTCTCAGTAAATTTGGGTCGATCTAATGATAAAACGTGTCGATTCAATTGGTCGAAAGTGCCGACATTACTTGAAAAAGTGTCGACTCAAATTCTGTCTTTGGACACTCCCACTTTCGAAGAATCGTGTCGACTCAAATTCAATGTGTGTCGACCCAAATCTTTTGCCTATTTAAAAGGCGCCGGTCCCCACCAATTGTGTCGTTTTGCTCTCTCTATAAAACTGTTCGTCTCCCGCGATTTTTCCCCATTCAAAAAATCGAGTCGACTCCATCTCTCCTCCCTTCTTCGATCAACATCTTCCCTCACAATGATTGCAAGAACTATGGGAAAGAGTAGCAAGAGGGAAGACGAATGCCCTTCAAACCCTAGGGCTCAAAAGAAGCAGAAGAAATAGACAACGGCGACGGCGACGGCGACGGCGACGGCGACGGGATCTTCGGCGATTGAAATGTCTAAATCTTTGAGTTTCAAATCCAACAAATTCTAAAACTTGTACTTCTCATCTTTCATGAATTGAAAGGTAATACCCAAACGTTCTATCGATTTCGAGTATTTTGATTCCATTGATATGAAATTCAAAGATTTGTTTTCTAAACTTGGGTTGGGAGAGGTTACTTTAAATATGTGACTCTCATTATCCCACTTTAGTAAAACTTTTCTAAGTGCACTTTTACATCTCATCTATTTCCAGTAACACCATTACCTCTTGGGTAAATAGTACTAAAATAAAGTTGATATGTAGTGTCCTTAATGAGATTCTTTGTATTCCATAGGTGAGATATTTGCCTCTTGCAAAGCAAACAAAAGATCCATCGAAATCGAAAGATTCTCTTTTCACGATGCAGTGAAGCAAATATTTGAGGTTGAGGAAATCGATCCCTCAAAATCCTTGGAGGCCAACTCTTTAAGGCTTGAAATGTGTATCATTCACTATATGGTTAACCACATCTTTTGGCCCTAGTTGGGGAAGTTCGGTAATGTTACCTATATGCACATTTTTGTCATGTGGTGCATTCTTGAACAAAAAAACTAGATCTTGATTTTTTATTCATCTATGACATGCCTCAGTCTCACAGAAAGTCAAACTTCTCTCTCCCCCACGCAATGTTTCTCACTAAAGTTTTTCGACACTTTGGTGTCAATCTTTCTGAAGAAAAAGTCGTTGCTTTTTCCAAACATGACCTTTATGGGCCGTCTACCCTAAAACATATGCAAATTTCAAAAGTTGACAATATCTAAACCACCCGTCGTGGTACTTCATTTGCCACTAGAAACCCTCCTCATGACTTTTCCCTCATTCACATTGATTTTGGATCACCTTCTACTCCATCCACCAAAGCTGATGCTCCTAAACCCTCCACTGGTCCTTCTCTTGTTCCTCCTCCTACTCATTTTGAGTCTGCATCTATTCCATTTACTGGTCCTTCTCCCTCGGTTGATCTTTATGGGGTTATGTCCTTAGTCAAAGGATTTATCCTCATCCCTAACCAACTTTCAAGCAAAGGTCGACCAAGACATTTTTGATCTTCACAGCACCATCTCCTCTCTTTGATAAGATCAAACATCTTGACAAAACGAACCGTGGTCTCAAACAAGACGTTGAGAATGCCACTGACGCTAGGAAAGCCCTATGCAAAACTATAGATGACAATATTGTCTCAATTGTAACTTGCAATAAGGCCATCTTTTAGCAAATCAGAAAAGAGTATGACGAAGGTATAGTCGAAGGTATAGTCTCTGCTGTTCAGAATAATTCTAGGAGAGTAGAAGACCATAAAAAATGGATTCAAAATGCTTGGGGCAAACAATTCAAGCCTAAGGAAACAAAGGCTGAAAAAGAAACTCGATTGCGGCGTGAGACAGATCTAGCTTTGGCCGCCACGTTTGAAGTCATGGCAGCTGCAGAAGCAAAGGATGAACGTGCTCACTCTTCAATGGAGAAAGCTTCTAAGAGAAAGCAGAAAGCAGAAAGCTGAGGAGAAGAAATTCAAGAGGTTCATGGATGGTCAATGATTTGATGATTCCAAAATGGGAGACTAAGAAAACAGAAAAGTGAAGGAGAAAACAGAAGCAAAACAGAGAAGTGAAGGGGAGAGCAGAAGCAAAGAACGAAGAAAAGAAAGAAGTTTCTTTTTTTGAAAGAGAAGATGTATATCAAAACAATTTTACTTTTTTGTTTGCTTATCTGTGGTGGTTTGGTTTGTTTACTATGGTGGTTTGGTTGAAATGGTTTGGTTGAAACACAAACATTTATGTTCTTCTGATAGTTTTGGATGAATGCCATTTGATCCTTGCATATATGTGCTAAATCTCTTTACCATGCTAGAACAAACATAATTTTTTGGGTGTTGAGTTTCTTGTATATGGTTGAACAAATGCCTTGCTTTGTAATTTGTTTAATTGATATTATTGGATGTCCAAATTTGTTAAATTATTGCCCAAATTTTAATAAATTCAGAATGCTTCTGAATTCAATTGTAATTTTTTGTAAGTGTGTGGCTTGCATTATCATTATATACCATGTTGATTTAACTGCATATTTTGTTAAATGCATAATGATAAAGGGAGAACCCTTACTTAAAAATCTTTTTAAATGTTTTCTAGAAAATGTTGTAATCATAAAAATGGGGAGATTGCTAGTCCAAGGATTTTTTTTAAAATTTTTTGATGATTAATAAATTATTTCTCAAGTAAAATTGATTTAAAAAGATATTGTTCATTATTTTTAAAAATGTAGTATTGACACAAATTGACAAATGAGTTGACACCTTTAACCATTTGGGATGACCTCTTTATCAAATGGATTGACATATGAGTATTATTAAGTTTGAATATTTTATGTCGACCCTAATTGATATCTGAGTCGACACTTAAAAGGCAAATGAAGCTTGATCATCTCAAGTGTGTCGACACTTTTGAAATTTGAGTTGATACCTTAACATGTTTATCTAAGATGTTTCAGGTATTCCTCTTTGAGTCGGTTCAAATTGAATTTTGAGTCGATACAAAAGAACCAAGACTCTTTGCTCTAGAATGAGTCGACACAAACTCAGTTTGAGTTGACACCAAGTGATTCTTCACTTTGGTCATTTGGGAATTTTGAATCGACACCGATTGAAGATGAGTCGATACAAATCTACCAAGACTATCTGCAGAATTTTGAGCCGACACCAAAGCTAAAATGAGTCTATACAAAATTACTGAGAATCCTGCACTTTTTACTGTCAATATTAAAGTCAATTCGAGTCGGCACAAAAAGACCCTCCTGAAAAGCTGAAGTACAAAACGAGTCGATACAAAATGTATTTGTATCGACACCGTTGTGTTGGTGAGAAGAATGCAGAAAATTATGTCGACACCAACGAAGATTTGAGTCGACCTAATCACTTGAAGAACCAAGCACTAGAAAATGTGTCGACCCAAAACTATTTGTGTCGACACTTGCTACGAAAATTCAAATTATGTGGCTGAGTTCAACGATTGAATTTTTAGCATTTATTACTCCCCATCTACCTTCAACAGTCGTGAATTCTCAAGAGCCTATATAAGGAGTTACTCTTCAGCATTTAAAGTAACTGGAGACTTACATTTATTGTTGTATTGCTTGAATCAAAAATCAAATCTGTCAAGCTCTCATTTATTATTTATAACTCCAGCTCTTGTTTCTCATCTATTTATTTCTCATTTATTGCTAATCATTTTGTAAAGAGAGAGCGATATACATTGTAATACCTCATTTATTATATCTAATGGTGAGTCACCATTCATTCTTTGAGCGAGTGAATAATTCTCATCAAAGAAGAACTCAAGAGATTAGAAGAAAAACAGGGACGTATTTTTCATAGGATCGTCTTGATATTGTGAAAGTGTTGAATGCACCCGTAAGCATTCTATATTAGTGAAAATTTTCAATGGGAGTCTTGGAGAGTAGATGTAAACTTGGAAGAAATCGAACCACTATAAATCTCTGTGTCCAGTTTAATTTCTCTCCCTAACCTATTTAATATTTGCATTACCTTATTCTTTGATAATACTTACTACAATTGCTTGTAATATTAAAATGTTTTGGAAATTTTTTTTAAAATTGTTATTATCGTTTTAAAATTCAATTTACCCCCCTTTTTTGGATTGCCTAAAACTAACATATAGATTAAATAAATGACTTAATCTTGCACAATTTTTATTACATAATGACCACTATTTACCAAAAAACAAATAAAAAAGAGTGGCCACTGCGTTTATCCATTCTTTGATTGATAACAGGACCTGGCGGTGATCTTCGGGTTTATCTGGAAGGATTAGCCTCTGCCGACAATGTTCAAACGTACGTAGAGCTGAATCCATTTGGTCAGCGGCCTATCAGGAAAACGAATTTGTCTTGGGCTTTCTATCTCAAGGTCATCGGCACCGCCTCATCATCCCAACAGGAGGAAGATGCTAATAATTCTTCGGCTTGTGAACAAAAACTTGCCGATTGACCAGACACCGTGCGTATTGATATTTCCTTATCGCTGATAAGGTCATTGTGCTCTTGGGTACTCAGCTACATCGATCGATCCATTATCACCATTTTGAAGATCCTGAGGCAAGATTTCTACTGATCTTGCCGCATCGGGAATTGAAATTTCCACTGATCTTGCCTTGCTAATTGAGATCTCCAGGAATCAATCTAACTAGTATTTTTGTGGCATTGTGGACTGTTAAGGCAGAAATTATGTTGTAACTGTACTTTTGTACTAAAGCTGACACTGTTGTTTTGGGGAGAGTGGGGGAGGAGAATGTCTGTCTGTTGATTTCTTTTGATGAGGTTAGAGCTCAAGGGGAAGTGAACATGAGCTTCTGGCATTTGAATACAGTTTTGTTTTGCAATTAATCCTGAAGCTCTTGCTTGTTGATGCAAAAAAAAGAAGGAAATCCTTTTTTGTTTGGTTCCTGTTTGGGATAACGGCATATTTGGTTATCTTATTTGAGTCATGTTTTTTTTTTTTTAACTTTTTTCTTATCGAAACAAGTTGAAAAAATAAAAATTTTTAATCAAAATATGATAAAAGTTCATTAAAGACAATATTTTAAAATAAGTCAATAAATTAAATTTTATAAATTTTTTTGTTTTTGTGATTTTTATTAATATTTTTTATATATTTTTTTTTAGTTCTTTTCATCGTAAGGTTCAAAAAGGTAGAAAGTCTTAAAACAAAAATGTAAAAATAAACAAAAATTTAGAAAATTTCCCCCAACCAATATGGTTTCAGGAGGGAGAAACTACCTCCTTGAGGGACCTACCCAAGCACAATCATGTGGTCACGATAACAGAGATGACACATCAATAATGGGAGTAGAGATGCATTCAAAATCAACCAGTTTTGGAGGGAATTGATTAGAAATGAGGATAAACTTGATGAATGACCATTCGGCCGTTGTTTCGATGTTTAAAAAGTATTACTTTTAAGATGTTTAGCATTTAAAAAAAAAGTAAAAGAAAAATATTAAAATGTTTTAGTATAATAGTTTTTTTTATAATTATTAAAATGTTTAATGTATCTTTATTTTGGCTTTTAAGTTTCATTGTTTGGAATGCTAGCACGGTATTTTTTTTTTGGGAGCTCATGCAAGAGGTCCTATTTCGTTAGTTTATTATGATAAAAGTCCTATTAAAAAATATATATTTCATTAAATTCTTTTGTCTTGTCATTTATCAAAATTACTCATATTTTAAAATTTTTATTCATGCTATCCAAAATATCCCAACCTACTAACCGCTATCTTAAATTTCTCGTCGAAATAGAAGGATATTCGCCTCAACTGATTTTTCAATCTTTGAAGATATTAACTCAAAATTCTTTGCAACCTTATTTCAGAAACAACTTATCGATTCATCTCTATCGAACGGTAAAGAATGACTCTGTAAAGTAAATAATGAGAATCGAATATTACATTTTTCATTCATGAATCCCAGGTGCGATAATTTCGACATTTAGCATTCTCTTCGCGTTTCTGAATCGTATTGAGAGTTTTCATTGAACTCATTATGTAATATATTTCTCCTATTGTCTCTGATTTTCACGATGTGTATAGATTGTATTCAATTTTCTCATTTCTTTCGTCTCAGACTGAAACGATAAATTTTCATTACTGAATTCTCAATGAAAGGTATTCTCATTGTAGGGTGTTGACATTCACAATAAGAACATTCTCATTAAACTGTGACAATCATAACCGTAATTTGTCATTAAATTATTAAATGAGAATATGGCGTAGTGTGAATGTTCATAATAAGAATATTCTCATTTTTTATTGTAATATGTTATCATCCCAAAAGCTAACCACTACAATAAAAACTTATACAAGATTGCACCGTGTTTTCATTTGCAAATGAATTCTCAATAGAATGTGTTAAACTATTAAATGAGAATGCGGCGTAACGAGAATGTTTCCACATGAGAAAATTACAAAAATAAAAACATATTGCAGTGAAAACCCATGAGAATGTTCTCAATGGAGGCGTTCTTATTGTAATCTTATTTATATTTATAATGAGACTGTTCTAATTCAATTGTGATATTCATAACTATATTTTGTTATTAAACTATTAAATGAGGCTGGTGCATAATGAAAATATTCATAATGAAAATGTTTTCATTAAACTGTGACGTAATGAAAATGTTCTCATTATACAACGAGAAATTAAATTCACATTATGAATATACTGTAACTATGAATTTATAGCGTTACCAAAATGTCATTATCAAAATTTAAAATGAAAAATTTCAGAATAAAATTTACCAAAATTTAGAATAGAAAAGTTCATAGTTGAATTTAGGGCGTTATCAAAATTCAGAATGAAAAAATTAGGATGGAATTTATGGCATTAATATACTTGGAATCTTTTGGTATTAAATTGGTATTTCAAAATTCGAAATACCACATATAATTTGTATACCAAT
>JAOTRH010064842.1:0-10673 GCA_034768845.1 Heliamphora exappendiculata | reverse complement strand
CTCTTGTCATAACTCTGTTTATGATAAAGCAAGCGGTATTGACAGCCTCAGCCCAAAAGGATCGTGGTAGATTATTTTTACAGAGTATGGTTCTAGCCATTTCTTTCAATGTTCTAATCTTTCTTTCAACAATTCTATTTTGTTGAGAGATTCTAAGAGTAGAAAAGTTATGGTTAATACTATTTTCATCACATAACTTTTTAAAATTTTTATTTTTAAATTCTCTACCATGATCACTTCAGATACTTGTGATTTGAAAACTTTTTTCATTTTGAACTCTCCGAGACAGTTTTATAAAAGAGGCAAAGGTTTCATCTTTATGAGCTAAGAAAAGCACCCAAGTGTATCTAGTAAAGTTATCAACAATAACAAATGCATATCTCTTACCTCCAAGACTTAAAATCCTTGTTGGACCAAATAAGTCCATGTGCAATAGTTGTAATGGCCTAAAAATTGAAATCTCATTTTTAGAATGAAAAGAACTTCTAACTTATTTGCCTTGCTGATATGCATAACACACTTTGTTCTTTTCAAATTTAATTTGTGGTAATCCAATCACTAATTCTTTTTTCAAAAGTTTAGAAATTAAGTTCATGTGTGCATGTCCAAACCTTCTATGCCATAATCAACTATTATCATTCAAAGTGGCTAAGCACTTAGTGTCATTCTTAGAAAGATTATTGAGAGTAAATGTATAAATATTTTCATACCTATGACCTTCAAGAATAGCTTTGTTATTGGTTGAATTTTTAATAACACACTTAGCATGATTAAACACAATTTTTTTTTAAGATAATTATGATTAAACACAACTTTGTAGCATTTATCACAAAGTTGGCTTATACTAAGAACGTTATATTTCAAACCATCAACAAATAAAATATTTTTAATAGAATGGGAAGAAATTTTACCAATACAACAAATTCTATGATTTTTCCTTTGCTATTGTCTCCAACAGTAACAAATCCGCCATCTTTTGCTTTGAGAGATGCAAACATTAATTTGTCGCCTGTCATGTGTCTTGAGCAAGCGCTATCGAGATACCATATCCCCTCCTTGAATGAGGATTTGAGACATACCCGTTAGGAGAATTAAGTTTTGATTTTTGGTACCTAAATTTTCTTGGGTCCTTTGGTGTTAGTTCCTTGAGGGTGTGTTCTTTTAGGAACCCAAGCCTTCTTGATAGAATTATTTGACAAATTTCTATGTGGGTAGTGTGTGACAATGTGTCCATGCTCATAACAGTGAAAGAAAGTGACATTTGTATGATTAGATGATACTTTGATAAAAATGTTGCTTAAGAATTTTTGTTTCTTCTTGGGTTTATACCAAATTTCATATTTGTCAAAAACACATTTTGCATGCCAAGAAGTTTATCCAAGTTGTTCTTTCATTAAGCAAATTTGTAAATAATTTTTGTAAAATCCTCAACCTTTTCACTCAAAACTTTATTTTCTTCTTTCAAAACAGAAACTTGTTTTGATAAAACAGATTTTTCACTCTTCAAAGTTTTAATTTCAGCTGAGGAGGAAAGAATTAATTTTTTTCAAAATAGAATTCTTTGCACCCATTTTTCTAACTCATCATGCAATTCTTCAAATGCACTTTGCAATTCATCTAAAAAGAAAGGGTCAGAAGTTAACTCATCATCTTCTCTGGCCATGAGGCAATAGATTTGCTACTTTGTTTTCTTCCTTTGCATCTTTTGATCTGCTATCATCTCTTTCACCCCAAGCAACTATCATGGCCTTTTTGAATTGCTTTTTGAATTACTTTTTGAGCTTAGGACATTCAGCTTTTACATGTCTAGGCTTTTTACACTCATAGCAAATGATTTCTTCCTTTTTGAATTCGTTCTTGAACTTGCTAGAGTCGCCTTTGAATTTGGTATGCTCACATCAGTATCCTTCTTTCTTGAAGAACTTTCTTCCTCCTTGTTTCTTATTTCTAAGAAACTTTTTAAATTTCTTTGTGATAAGCGTCATGTCTTCATTTTCATCACTTGAGTAGTCCTCTTCAGATTCTTCTTCATGAGTTAAGGATTTGAAGGCGATGCCTTTCTTCTTTTTGTTGTCTTTCTCTTCATTCATCTTGATGTTCATCTCATGGGTCATGAGAGAACTAATGAGCTCTTTTAGACTGAGAGTGTTGAGGTATTTAGCTTTTTGAATAGCTATGACATTTGCTTCCCAATTCTTCGGCATGCACCTAAGAATTTTTTTTACTATTTCTGCATTAGTGTAAATCTTGCCAAGAGATTTTAGTGCATTAATAATATCAGTGAAGCGAGTAAACATATCAGAAATTATTTCATCATGCTTCATTTTAAATAATTCAAAGTTATGTACAAGTAGACTAGTTTTTGACCCTTGCACTTGATTGGTACCCTCATGGGTAACTTCGAGTCTATCCCATATTTCTTTTGCAGTGTCACATGTAGAGATCCTATTGAACTCATTTGGGTCAAGTGAGCAATATAGGAGATTTATAGCTTTAGCATTTTTTTTGTATCTCCATAACATCGTTTTCAGTCCATTCAGCCTCTGGTTTAGAGACAGCAGCCCCTTTAACAGTTTTGATGGGTCTTTTGGATCCATTTATGATAACCCGCCAAAGATTGTAGTCTACGGCTTGAATGTAAATTCTCATTCTACCCTTCCAATAATCATAGTTTGTTCCATTGAACAAGGGAGATCTATTGGTCGATTGATCTTCGAATTGAATATGTCCGATGCTAGTGGCTGCCATATAAACTCTTAGACTGTTAAGTCAAAAATAAGAGTCCAAGCTCTGATACCAGTTGTTACATCTAGGCAACCCAAGAGGGGGGTAAATTGGGTCTTTAAAAAAATAAATAATAATTTTAGAAACCTTTTCGAAAACCTTTTAATAAAAAAAACAAATATAACAATTTAATCAAATATTAAAATAATACAAATATTAAAGAGGTTAGAGATAGAGAGATTGAGCCGGACACCAAAAATTTATAGTAGTTTGGCTTCTTACAAGCCTACGTCCACTTCTCAAGTTCTCCCTTAAGTATTTTCATTATATAAAATGCTTCACGGGCACATTTCAAGTTTTTACAACTTCAAGACTTCGCTTGAGTTAACCGAATGTTTACGGACACATTCAAAAGCCTAACACAGCTTCAAGAATATCTTACGAAAATAATCTCATGTTTTCTTTTAATCTCTCTTGAACTCTTCTTTGATGAGATTTACTCACTCACTCAAAGGATAAAGGGTGACTCACTCTCTTTACAGAAAAGATTTATAATAAATGAGAAGGTAAAGAAAGATTATAAACAAGAGCTGGAGATTCAGTAATAAATGAGGGCTTGAGAATTATGAGTTTGATTCAAGCAATAAAATAATAAATGTAGATTTTCAGTCTGAGTAAATGCTGAGAAATTACTCCTTATATAAGCTCTTGTGCATTTATGATCGTTGGAAATAGGTTGGAGCAATAAATGTAAAAAATCCAACCATTGAGATCAGCCGTGAGTTTGAATTTCTGTCGCAGGTGTCGATACAAATGCCTTTAGTGTCAATACAAAATGTCTGGGACATGAATCTTCAAGTGGTTGGGTCGACACAAATTTTTTGAGGGGTCGACACGATTTCTGCAATCTACCTTACCAACATCATAGTGTCGACACCTTTGGATCTAGTGTCGACTCATTTGAAACGTTAGCATCTTGAGAGGACTATTTGTGTCGACTCATCTTGCCTTTGGTGTCGACACTAAATTCTGCAAGAAGCCTCGGTATATTTGTGTCGACACTTGAGGTCACTAGTGTTGACACCACAAATTCTTCAGGCAGGTTCAGGACTTTTGTGTCGACTCATCTTCAATTGGTGTCAACATCTCAAAATCTACAGGTGCCCTTGGTTCTTTTGTGTCGACACGTTTTTCATTTGTGTCGACTCAAAACTCTAGATACCAAAAGTGTGAAGCACTTTTGTGTTAACACAAAACTAATTTGTGTCGACTCAATTTGAGTCTTGAGAGCGTCGGCTCTTTTGTGTTGACATAAAATTTATTTGTATCGACACTAAACTTTAATACCTGAAAGTAACTTCATGAAATTGTTAGAGTGCCAAACTATTTGTTCAATAGGTGTTAATGCACTTGATATGATTCAAGTTAGCTTTTTCTTAAAAGTGCTTGACTTATTTTTCATTTGAGTTCAACATAAAATATTCTCAATTAAGAATATATAAATATTTTAATTCTTTTGAGAGTTAAGTCATTTTTTTGGCTTAGGGTGTCAACGTTAATTGTTCAAAATGTGTTAATACTTTTATTTTGGAAATATAAAGTATTATCCATTTAAAATTTATTTATTCTTAAAAAATAAGTTATGAAAATTATTAAAATCAAAATAAAAAATTATTGGGCTAACAGTATGTACTTTTAGTGTAAAATCCCCTTCTTTCATACCTAAGCACGATTTCTAATGAGTATTTACAAACTTCAATCGTCTTGGTTGATGAAAGGTTCGATAAATGACAAATGATCTGGTTGATAAAAATCGAACAATGAGCAGACAAAATGAGAATGTTTGATGATTCATACCTTGACCTCGTACAACAGCGTTGTGCTTTTGAGTTCCTAATTGTTTGCGATTCATCCTCATCTCCACCGATTTGTTTATATTCTTATCGCGTTGTTGAGACCGTGTTTCCATGGAGAATAAATGCCGAAAAGGAAACCTACAATTTTGAATATGGAATTCGTTATCTTTGGATTCTAGTTTGAAGTCGATACCCACAAGAAACGAAAATGAGTGAGATTTGAGAAATGAGAATATTCTGGTCAGTAGTCTACAAAATGAGACTTATCCTAAAAAAGAACTTATTATGGGACTAATACCTAAAAAAAACTTATTAAAATGGAACTTAGGACTGAAGTACTCTTATTATTTTTGCTAATAAAATATAAAAAAAATTATATTTACTTCTGTCGAGATTTAAAAAAAGTACAAAAATTTCTCTTAATATTTTTGAAATAACACTGATATTTCATGATAACACACTTATCAGGTAAACGACTTAAGAAAAATCTAAAATGACACTGATATTTCATAACAACAGAAAAAACTAAATCCCAAAAGGTTATTCCAACCAAGCTCTCCCTGAACAGAACCATGTTTTTCGGAGAACACTGGTGTTCCAACCAAACTGATATTTCATCGCCGCCCCTCAGTGGATTCATTTATGTTCTTCACATCTGAACACGCGACGACGGAACTTGGAGAAAACTTCGAGGGTTGAGGCTGTGGGGATGGCGGAGGTGGAGGCGATGATGATGGAGCGGCGAAGGTGGCCGCGGTGATGGAGAATCGGCTGATTGATCCCAGGTTTCGCTGGGATTCGCAAATCGATCTGAAGGATTAGTGGTTCTCCACCGCCGGGACGTTCATGGAGGAGAAACAGGCGATTCTGCGCGTATCACCGAACCCGTGCATGGTGGAGGCGAGGGAGATCGGGATCTGATCGTGAAGTTTAACCCGTCGTTACCGACGACGAAGGGGTGGCAGCGGCATCATGAAATGGAGGGGAGAGGTGCGACCTGGGGCTTACTATTTGTCTATTATTTTTATTTTTATCGTGGGATGTAATCGACGATGAACGGAGGAAACTTTTCTTGGGTTGCAATATATCTGGTATTCGATTTGGTGAAGAGATCGTTTGTGGAAGATCTGTGAGAATGCGATGTGCAATTCCAAAGAAAGCAACAAAAGCAACTCAAATTGATTCTCCATCTTCACCATCACCATCGATATCTCTCTGGGTGGGGAGGAAAACCATTTTGCCCATGTTCTTTTGTGTCGTTGTCACTCTCTCCATTTTTGTTTCAGTCGATTTATTCGCCCATAACTCTCAGTTTCAGTTCTGGGTGAAATTTTAACATCTCTATATATTGCTGGTGTGTTTTTGTGATCACTATAGGGTGATTGTGAAATTGGGATCTCGAGGATTTACCTTTCTTTATCCTCTTCAGTGAAATGCATGGGGGATAAGAATAAATAACTCATTCATACTATTTCATTATATGCTTCCCTTTGTCGAACTATGTCGAACTAAAAAGAAAAAGAGGCTAAGGTTACGAAATAAGATCAATTGGTAAAGAAAGCTCAACTCATGAAATTGTTTAGCCGTTAATTAATTAAATAGTAGTAAGGCATCGATACGGAGCTGCCTGGTGTGTTTTTGTTTTCTGATGATGAAGAATCAATGAACTGGAAAATTTAGATTCTTACAATATGATCAAAGATTGTGTAGTAAAGAAAAGGGGTTGAGCTTCGTCATGGTCCTCTAGTTCTCAAAAATGGCATTAGTGTGAAATTGGGGCAAGGTTAGGTAAACTAATAAAGTAAAGGGTAATTTGGGAAAAAAATATAAAATATTGGTTGATTTTATTTTTTTTATTTAACAGTCAACTAATAAAAATTAACTAAAAAAGTAATTTAAAACACAAAAGTGAAATAGAAGGAATACTAGTGTCATTTTAGAGACTTCAATAGTGATCATTGTATTTTTTCTAAACCTCTAGGGAGATAATGTAATTTACCTTAAAATATAATAGTTAAAGCAAGGAGTTTTTAGTCAAAGATTCAAAAAAAAATTTTAACGCGCAAAATTTATTAATAAAATTTTTAACACGCGAGGTTCAATCGCTTACAGTACAGATAAATTTAACACAAATCGATAAATTTATTTGTCAGTTTTTTTTTTAGAATCGACAAATGTTATACAGATAAATTTATCTGTTTTGTGAAACAGTCATAATTTGCTAAATATATGTTCCTTTTTAACATTGACAAATGTTATAAAGATAAATTTATATGTTCTTTTCTAGTATTGATAAATGTTAGACACATAAACTTATCTGTTTAGTGAAATAAGCATAATTTAACAGATAAATTTATTCGTCTGCTTATTTATGCAAGACAAGACAAATTTATCTATGTGTTTTATACGTGTTTTGAGAAAGTACAGTGTTTTTAATACAGATAAATTTATCTGTATACTTATTTATGTAAGACAGATAAATTCATCTATATGTTTAAAAAAATACATAGATAAATTTATTTGTTCAAGGGTCAAACTGAAATTCGTGCGTTAAAATTGAATTTCGCGCATTAAAATTTTTTGTGGTGGATGAAACACAAAATCTACCATACTTTAAAGTTCTAAGACTAATTTTTCGTTAAAGCAATTATGTTCATAATTAATAATTTTGGTACTTTTTCTATAAATTATTGTTCAATCTATTTGTACTCAATTTTATATAGAAAATGTCCAACTTCTCAAAATTGGAATTCACTGCCCTCGATAGTTTGGGAAAAAAAATTATTTATTTTGAATCTTTGATGTAGAGATCTACCTTAATGCAATGAATCTTAAAAGCCTGATAAAAGATGACAATATGCATCCTGGTAGGATCGCATAAAAGTAATGATTTTTATTCATCACCATCTCCAAGAAGAATAAAAAACTAAATATGTCACTGCAAAAAATTTACTCATTTTGTATAATAATTTAAATAAAAAATACGAGCACCAAAAGAATGTAATTCTCTTAAGAGCTCGTTATGAGTAGTTGTTGACATTACAAGATTTTAAGTCAGTTAGTGAGTACAATTTTGCTTTATTTAAAATTATTTCAAAACTATTATTATGCAGAAAAAAAATTACTGAATGAGATATGTTTGAAAAAGCATTCTCCACATTTCACACCTCTAATATGCCCATGATGGCTCTAATATGCCCATGATGTAGCAATATAAAATGTCATTTTAAAAGGTATTCTGAACTAATTTCTGATCTTCTCATAGCTAAACAAAATAACGAATTTTGGCTAAAAAATCACCAATCTCACTCAATTAGATCTACACCATTCCCTAAAGTGAATGGTGTATCATTCTCTGAAGTAAATTGAGTCTTATTGTATAATCAGAGACGAGGCCATGGTAGTGGTCGTGGGCGTAGATAATGTAGAAATAATCATCAAAATTGTGGAGAATATATTTAAAAATCGGTAAGTAAGCTATTCCAACAAAAGTAGAACTATGCAGAAACATCCAATCAAAAAGGGAAGAGTTTGCCGAATAAACCTTTCAATCTCAAAAATGATGACAATGCTTGCTATAGATGTGGCATAAAAGGCATTGGTCTCGTACTTGTCATGCGTCTAAGTATGTGGTGGATCTTTACTAAGCATCCAAAGACAAAGAAAAAAAATAAAAATATATTTTACAAATTACGACGCGTATATAGATATAACCCATCTTGATGTTCTTACTTTTTTGAAGATCCAAATAAAATGATTGACCATTTAAATGGTGGTAGAAATGTTCACATCGATTAATATTATTGTTTGTATTTTATTTAAATTTTCAATATCATGTTAATAAATATTTGTATTTTCTCATGATATTTTTCTTATTTCTCAGTATCTTGTTAAATAAATATTTCTACTTCAACATGATATTTTTCTTATTTCATATATATTGTTAATGTGTGAAGAATCATAGATTTTTTTATGCATTATCAAAGACAATTAAAGGTGATATTTTGTCTAACATACAATGCAACAACGCACACTATATTTTGAGATAAAAAAATATTTTACAAATTTAATATTGATAAAAGCTAAACATTATACTTTGAGATAAAAAAATATTTTACAAATTTAACATTGATAAAAGCTAATGTCAATACAATATTAGGCACTCAAAATTAATTGAAGGCTCTAAAAGAGAAAATATTATATTATCAAATAGTACAAAACTTTGTACTAATAATACTTTATATTCTACCAAATTTAGAAAGAATTTATTAAATTTTAAAAATTTACGTCATAATGGTTATTGTATTAAAATCATAAGCGAAGAAAATGAATAATATCTTTGTATTACTTCTATTTTTTCAGCTTGAAGCTGGTGTTAGAAAAACTTCTTACATTTTCTTCTGAATTATATTATACAACAATAAAATCTATTAAATCGCATCTTGTAATGTATCAGAAGTGTTTAGGTCACAAATTATTTATATTGTAACAGAATCACCTTAGATATTTTGGATCAATAATGATGCGTCGAATCATTGAGAACTCATATGGACATCCATTAATGAACCGAAAAATTCTTTTACCAAGTGATTATTAATGTACTGCTTGTTTACAAGAAAAACTAATTACAAGACCATTACCATAAAAAAAATAGTTATTAAACCCCCAACCCTTTTATAAAGAATTCAAGAAGATATTTGTGGTCCCATACATCCTCTATATGCACTATTTTGTTATTTTATTATTCTAATAGATGTATCAACTAGATAGCCACTTGTTTATTTGCTTTCTACAAGAAATGTTGTAATTTTTAGATTATTTGCTCAAATTATTAAATTATAAACACAATTTTTAGATTATTCAATTAAGACAATTTGTTTAAATAATGCTTGGAAATTTAAATCAAAATCATTTAATGACTATTCCATATCTATTAGAATTGATACTGAATATTATGTTGCACACACTCATATTCAAAATAATTTAACTAATCTTTTATTAAATAGTAAATTACACTTATTTTTTCTTTAGACTTAAATTTATTTTAGAGACCTTTTTTAAAATTGTTAAATGACATTTCTGGTCAAATTTCTCGAGCAGTAGTTATTAACGAAAAATAATTTTTTACTATTTTATTTTTATAATTAATTTAAAATTTTTAATTAATCAATTAAAATGAAAAAGACCCAACTCGATCACTTCCAACTCCCACTCCCACCACCGCGCCTGTCTGCGCCAACCCACCGAAGCTCACCACCGATTTCATCTCCCTCTTTGCCATTTCAGTCTCCTTCTTCGCCGCTTGGATCCCCTTCTCTACGCTCTTGATGCCTTCCTTGATTACCTCCTCCACCTACTTCAGCTTCTTTCTCAGCCCGAAGATCAGTATGTCCTCCACCGCCTTCAGCGTCATATCGCATGCCCAATCTGTCTCTCATTAAGGAAATTGGTTATGGACTTGCGAGAACACGGTGAGGATGAGGCGGTGGTGGCGCAAGTTTCGACAGCAGCGTGGTCTTGCGAGAACATGATTTGAAGGTAGGGTTTTGCGAGGCGGGGCTTGTTTGGGGTTTGAAGAACTATGCGCATTAAATGGCTTGAGCACTGCGGAACAAGAAATCTTTCGTGTTCTTGTCACTCTCTTCATTTTGGTTTCAGTTGATTTATTCACCCATAACTCAATTTCAGTCGATTTATTCACCCATAACTCAGTTTCAGTTTTGGGTTCTCGAAATTTGAACAATCTTTTGTGTTCTTGTCACTTTCTCCATCTTTAACTTTTTGGGTTTCTAATTTATTGTAAATCGGCATGCAATTTATGAGCCAATTTGTGGTCTAGGGCTCGATAATTACCCATTTTCTGGAGAACAACCCATTAGGAATCGGAATACGAATCCGAATTAAAGAAGTAGCAGGAGGGGAAGAAGAAGAAGAAGAATTGGGGATCTGAGAAGTTGTCGAAGCTACTTAGGCTTTCGAAGTCGTTGAAGGCAGGTTTGGACGGCGAGATGACGGCAGGAGAAGTGAAGAGGAAAGAGGAGGTGTTGGAGGAGTTGATGAGGGCGTTGAAGAGGTTGCAAGCACACGACATGT
>JAOTRH010064831.1:0-18335 GCA_034768845.1 Heliamphora exappendiculata | reverse complement strand
AAATTACATTTTTATCAACAGTAAAAACTAAATCTTTAATTTTGATAAAGATTTATTTTGATAAAAATTTAATTTATTTTGATAAGTTTTTTTTATCAAAATTAAAAAATTTAAAATAAAAATAAATTAATAAATTAAATTTTATGTTACTTATTTTTGTATTGAGTAATTTTTTATTTTTAAATTAAAAATTTTTAAATAAAATTTTGTAATTAAATAAAAAAACTAAAAAATTTAAAAACTGTTTTAACAGTGTTTCTTTTTAAAAAGTTAACGAAAATTAACTTTTAGATCTAAGTATTATAAAAATAAAAATGTAATAAAGTATATTTATATTTTAAATAATAGAATAGATATCAATGTTATTATTCTTAAATATAAAAAGTGTATGTGTAATTTACCCAAAATTTATTTATTAGCTTGAAGGGCCTTGCTTTTCATTTATTATAAAACAAGCGGCGGGTCATGTGAGGTCAATTATGGCTTTAGTGCACGCTCATATCATGAAGAGATGTTAAATATATACCTTATGTTTTGCAACAATAATATTAGAGATATTGAAAAAGTTTATTAAAATATATACTAAAAGCCAATTTGGCAACTCTAATTTTTTGATTTTTTCACTGAAAGGATAAAAAAATTAATATAATTTGTTTGACAAAAAGTAAAAAAGCAAAAAAATTAAAAAAATAATAGTCAAATTAAAATATTAATTCTTAAAAAATTTTATTTAAATTTCAACTACTTTCACAATACAATAATATTCTTAATTCATAATTTATTTACTACCACTATCAACTACATATAATTGTTAATATCAAATATATATAGTTAAAATTGTTCAATTTAAACAAAAAATAAAAAATTAATTTTTATCTAAATAATTAATTTTAAAAAAATTAGCTAAAAAACTAATTTACTAAATAATTTATTTTAAACTAAATTTAATTTTTTAACTAAAAATATAAAAAAAATAAAAAAATTAATTTTTAAGCTAAATATTAATCGGCCCCAAGTCCTCGTAAAGTTTGCCGGCTCCCACTATTATTTGGTGGGAATAATATATTTTTTAGTACAATTTTTAGTGTATATAAATTTTTTTTACTAAATATGTTAGTACTCGTATTTTTACATAATGTATAAAAAATTATATTACAAATGTACTAAAAAATTGTGTGCTTTTAAAGTTTTGTTTGTTTTAACGTAAAATATTTTTTAATAAAATATTTTATTTATTTATTATTGTTTGATTAACAAAAAGTAAGTCAACTAAATTTTTAAGTAAAATATTTTACATCATGAGATAAAATTATTATTTTTAAATAAATTAATAAGTTATTTTTCATTTTTTTAAGAGACATGTATTGAGTCTATTCTTTCTAAATTTGTATATTTTTTTGTTGATTTTCAAAACAAAAACGCATAAGCCAACCACACTTTTTTTCTGTTTAATAAATTTTTTTACATTAGTTCAAATAATAATATATTTTATATTTCTCTTGTTATGACTTATGAGAAACTAGAAATATAAAAGAATGACTAAAATATTTCTAAAAAAGTTTATATAAGATAAAAAAACCTTAAAAGGTCACTTTAAGATATATTTAAGGCTTTTTAAAGTGACATTTTAAGGTTTTTTTTTGTTTTTAGTTAACTTTTTTTTACATTAGTTCAAACAATGATATTTTTTAAATTTCTCTCATTATCAAAAATCAAAAAAGTAAAAAAAAATGACTAAAACTTTTTTAAAAAGCTCATATAAGATGAAAAAAGCCTTAAAAAATTTTTTAAGACCTTTTAAGCCTTTAATAAATTTTTTTTTTGTTAGTTCAAACAATTAACTTGGTAAACTTCTCCCATTACAAAAAGCCAAAAAAAAATAAAAATAAATGACTAAATTTTTTTAAAAAGCTCATATAATATGAAAATAAGGCTTTTAAGGCTTTTTTTTAGTCTTAAGTGGACTTTTTTATGTTAACATAAACAATTATACTTTTTAAATTTATCTCGTTACGAGAAACTAGAAAAGTAAAAACAAATGTCTAAATTCTTTAAACAAAAGCTCATATAAGACCAAAAAATTTATGAAAAGCTTTTAAAGGATTTTTTTTTATTTTTAGTGAATTTTTCTTACGTTAGTTCAAACAATGATACTTAAAATTTTTTTTAACACTAGATAAAATAGCATGTATTTTTAAATTTATTTTATAATGATGAATCGAAAATGTAAAAGATCTAGACAAAAAAAAATAAAAAGTAAGAAAAGATGAAAAAAAATCATGAAAAGAATTACATGAAAAAATCATCTTAAACAGTAACAAAGCTCCAAGAGGCATCGGATAAGAACCAATTATTTTTTTATAATTTTTTTGTGAAAAATATCTTGTTTTAATTCCACAATACAAAATTTTATTTTAAAAATATTTTTTTATGTATCAACCGAATAATAGAAACTAAAAATGAAAAAAATTTCTTTTTTTATAAAAATATTTTATGTAAAAAATAATTTTCTAACAAAATATTTTACAAATGGAGCTTAAATACTCTCTAAACATGATGATATTATGGTCTTGATTAGTAACTAAATTAAGCTTGTGTTTAGCATAGGTTTTTAAAGAAATTTTTTGAATTTTTGACTTTTTAATAAAAAAATAAATGTGAAAAGATATGAAAAAAAATCAACTGATTATAATAGGAGTTAATCTAATAAACTTTTTAAGAAATTAAAAAAAAAATTTAAAAAAAAAAACCTAGCCCGAGCATTGGCTAAGTCCCATTTTAAATGATCGAACTAATGATGGAAGGATATATGGTATTATAATATACCTAATTATATATTAGTAGTAGTGAGATAATTCTTAATACTATGTTCTCTTAAATATTTTATATTACAAAAAATAATATCTCATAAAATAAATAATACAATTTTAGATTTAATTTGATCAATCAAATTTGCATTAAAGGGTAACTGTGTGTGGTTGTGTGTGTTAACAAAAAAAAATTGTTTGGCTTAAAAGTATATCATTTGTAAATTAATTTTTAAACTAATTTTCTTAAAACTAATTGTTTGGATAAAAGTGAGTTTTATTTTTGCTCAAACTAGCCACTATTGTATTTCTATATAATTAATTGTAATAATTATAAACAATTAATACTGGTAGTAAATAAGATGCTGAATAAAAGTATTATTTTCTTTGAATGTGATTGAGGTTGGAATAGAGTTTACCTAAATATTGATATTTTTTATTTCACTTTTTAACGTTTTACTTTGTTATTCGTCTGTTATTTTCTTGTATTCTCTCCACAGAACTCTTTTCCTTTGTATTCTTTCAAGTAATATAGTAAAAGCGTGTGATCTCGTAGATATAAACACGACTTGCTGAACCACGTAAAACTTATGTATTGCGTGCGATCGTTTCTTTTTTTTTCTTCGTTCTTATTCCGTGATTGTTAGTTTTTCGTTGTTCTTGGGCAAGATTAGTGATCGCTTTCTAATTTTCAAAACTGGCATTAGAGCTCCGTGTTAAGAGGGTTGTGGAACACACATGGATGAAAAAAAAGATCGACATGAATCGAGAAGTTTGATGGTTTAGACTTCGATTATTTGAGGATGAAAATAGAAGACTATTTGCACAAAAAAAAGTTGCACTTGCCGCTCTTGGGTTCTAAACCGAAGGGCATGAAGGATGAGGAATGAACTCTACTTGACAAATAAGTGCTCGGAGTCATCCGGTTGACGTTGTCCCGATTAGTGGCTCACAACATGATTAAGGAGAAAACTACGGTTGATAAGATGGCAGTGTTGTTGAGTATGAATGAAAAATCGTTCACCAACAATAAGTTACATCTTATGAAAAAGTTGTTCAATCTTTAGATGGACGAAGGTACACCCGTTGTATAACATCTAAATGAGTTCAACACCATGACGAACCAGTTATCTTCTGTTGAGATCAATTTTGATGATGAAATTCGTGCTTTAATTGTTTTGGCTTCATTGCTAAACAGTTTGGAAGTAATGAGAATGACAGTAAGTAACTCGGCTGAGAAGAATAAACTGAAATATGACGATATAAGAGATATGATATTGAGTGAGGAAGTTTCCAGAATAGATTTTGGTGAGGCGTTTAGCTCTGGGTCAAATGCTAGCACGACATTGAATGTTGAAGCAAAGGGTAGACATACTGACAGAAATCAGAACCGAGGCTGGTCGAAGTCTAGGAAGGGCAGAAGCAAGTCCAAGGTAGGACAACAACTTGAGTGTTAGGGTTGTGGCAAAACTGGCCACAAAAAGAACTGCATGGAGTCAAAGAAGATGATCGATAATGAGTCGAACGATAGTGAGTCAACAACACTGTGATGATGTACGAGATGCTTTGCTCCTATCAGTGGCTAGCCCTATTGACTCATGGGTATTTGATTTAGGGGATTCTTTTTACACTACAGAACACCGAGAAATGATCGAGAACTACGTAGCCAGTGATTTTGGCAAGGTGTATTTGGCAGACAAGGAAGTATTAGATATCGTGGGTACAATCAATATCAGAATTAGAGTGCCGAATGGGTCAGTATAGAAGATACACAAAGTACGACATTTACCTAAATTAATGAGGAATTTAATTTTAGTCGAACAACTTGATGCTGATGGGCACTCAGTAACATTTGTTGGTGATACGTGAAAAGTCATCAAATAAGCTATAGTAGTGGCATGTGGAACAAAGACAAGTACCTTGTACATGACTTCAAGTACAAGAGATACTGTAGCAGTCGTTGATGGTGGGACAGACACAAGCTTTTGACACCAGAGGTTAGGGCACATGAGCGAGAAAAGTACGAAGATTCTACAGTCGAAGGGTAATTTACTGGGTCTAAAGACTGTAAAATTTGATTTGTGTGAGTGCTGCATTATTGAAAAATAGAAGGTCAATTTTCTGAAGGGCGGCTAGATACTAAAACCAAATAGGTTGGAGTAGGTGCATATAAACGTGTGAGAACTGTTTGAAGCAAAATTGTCAAGATTTTTATTTTTGCAAACGATTATATGGAAAAAAAATTAACTTGACGAGCAAACGCTAAAACGGGCTCCAGATAAAATTTTTGATGATGAACGATCAAAATAAAACTCGTGCATCCGAAGTTAATTTAGAAGAATACCTTTTTACCGGTCGAATCTTCAACTACGATTTGAATTCGAGTTGAAACTCATTGTTAGATCTTTTACTGTATTTTCTTATGCGATTTTTGGATATAATGTGGGTTATAATCATCCGAGAACTCGTACCGGCAGAATCAGGACATCCTTAGTCTTAGAAGATAAGTTATAAAACTGGTTCAGCCTATCCGCATATTTATAGGGTTACAGCAGAGACTTGGGAAGTAATTATGAATAAGACTTCCAGTGGAATACAAATACATATAAGCGATTTTCGCAATTAAGCAAACCTAATAGCGGTATCTGCAATAATGAAAAACTAGCAACAGTTTCTGTAACTTTTATAAAATATTAAATTACAATTCACATAACTAAAGAACTATAATTGCACTCTAACTCACAATCTCAATACCATATAGTATTGAATTCCTGTTATTAAATACTTACCGTTTCTCCACACGTTAAGATTTTTGATACCCGCTAATTAAATTTAATTACTGACAATTTAATTTAATCGGTATCTTGATATTATTCCTTAAGCTTTTCTATGATATCTTGAAAAAAAAATACATTAAATTAAATTAAATTAAATAAATTACAAAAATAAGTTATAATAATAATTACATTGATTACTTTTCGGTTACAATCGTTACGTACTTAATTGAAATTTAATACATGAATAATAGTATTTAATATACACATATATATGTGTGTGTAATAAAAAAATAATATATAAATATAAATGTCTCATAACACCAATTAGCAAACATCCATGCAACATTACAACTAAGTACTAGCTAAAATAAACTTTATGAGCCAGTATCCATACAAAGCTTTAGATGGAAGCAACATCAATTCTACAAAAAACTTCATGATCCTCATATATGCCTGAAAATAAAAAACAAAACTAAGTGTATGCTAATACTAAATTGCATTAATTTAAAAAGTAAGTGTATAATATATATATATATATATATATATATATATTCGGGTCTATACGGTTTGATTTTTCGGGTTGATTCGGATTAATCCTAAACTAACTCAAAACCGAACCAATATTATCAGTTTAATTTTTTTGAGATATAGAACCAAGTCAATTTCTTATAAAACTCAATTCAACATAACTCATAGAAGTCGAATTGGTTCGATTTTTGGATTTTTTAAGTCACTTATGCACCCCTAATTTGAAACCAATTATAGGCCTCGTTTGGCAACCAATTAGGCCTCGTTTAACAATCGGTTTTAAACAATGCTTTTTGTCTTTGGTTTAAAGTTAAAAAAGCAAAACAGTTTCGTTTGGAATTCAAATACTTTTGGCCTTTTAACTTTTTGTCTTTTTTACATAAATTAATTTTATATAAAAATGTTATAACTTTTTTTATATACATTCTTTTTTATAAGGATTATATTTTTAAAATCTACTCGTAAAAATCTATTAAACAAGATATATATTGAATAAAAAATTATATAAAAATAAATTAAAAAAATTCTTTATGATATGAAAATAAACACGATTCACCAAATAATTTTTTTACTTATTTAACTTAAAACAACTTTAATAAAAAAAACTCAACTTAAAACTAAGTTGCTCTTGTTTAAATGACTTTTCCGTTTGGGAATCAATGTTTTCTACCGTTTGCATATCCAATGTTATACCAATGATTGCACATAAATTTTTCTTCCATGTAGTTGCTTTTTGAGGACTTGGCAGCAATCCTTTCAGAAAATTTAGTCAAAAATTCGTTTATAATTAAATTAAATATTTAAATCCATTTTTAGTACAATTTTCAAAATACATAATTAAATTTAAATTCTTTATTTTAAATTTAAGATAAATTGTTTAACAATTTTATAAGTACATAACATTTTAAAAAATACACAGACAAGTTTTTTTATTTTTTTTTTTTTTTATAGTCTTTCATATAAAGCAGTCATTAACTCTACGTGCTCTCATTTCATCATTGCTAGTTTAGCCATCATTTTTATTTCCAACTTAAGCATTGCCATCCTCGAGCAATTTCCTTTTGACTATGAGTTTTAATTTTGTTTATTGTTTGAAATTATTGAAATTAATAGTTTATAGATTATAATTTGTAATAGTAGTTATAAATATTTAGTAAAAATTATAACTTATAGTTAAAATAAAAAAAATAATCATAATTTATAGCAGAAGTTAGAAATGTTTAAAATAAATTGCAACTTATAATTAAAATTAATAATATAAAACTAAAATTTGTAGCAGAAATCTTTGTTAAGCACCTTCTTATTTTTGTACAATTCCATTTCCGTCCATCTTGATTGAGTGAGCATCAAAAGACAAAAACTTGTAAAACATTAAATTATATTTTAAAGTTATAGAAATTTATCGATATCTTCACATAAAAAGGAACTATAATTTTAGATTAGTGTTGAATACGGCTTCTATTTGCTCTCAAACTCGTTATATCTTGATTTTTATTTAGTTTTATTATTTTACTTACATAATTATAAATTCCTTGATATAATTCTAAATATTTTATTATGTCACAATAAAAGGCTTAAATTTCTTTCATTCTCCCGATTCCTTTTCTTAGCAACTAGACAAGAAATTTCCTACAATCCAACTTCTAATAACAATTAAGCCTATGTTTGATATGAAAAGTTAAATATTTTATTTCAGAGCTTCTTTTTGTCTTTTTAATATATTTTTTTATATTTTAGTTTAAATCTTTTATTTTTTCAATCCCTCGTTAAGAGAGTAATATATAAAAGTGTGACAGTTTGCAGTTATGTAGCAACAAAATAAATTTCATGGAAAAGATGAAGCAACCCATGCACATGCATACAATTTTTTTTCCCTTTTGGTTTTTTTTGTTGTTGTACAACAAGTGGTCGAGATATTTTTAAAACAATTGAGTCAGCAATAGTCAAAGAAAAAAAAAAGAGATTAACTAGGATTTGTTTTTAGAGTTTTCTATTTAGAAATTATTTCTTTTTTAGAATTTTTTATTTTAGTGCCGTCTGTTTTGGCACGTTAATCTTTTCCTAGTTATGCAACTAATGTTTAGTTCCTTCTTAGTTAATTTTGGTGGCAAAGAATAGCTTAAATTGCTGCTTTTCTATTAAGATTTATTCTCCTTTTAGAATTAAAAACTTTCTATTAATATAAATAAAGGTGTAAGCCTAGGGGCTCATCATTATATTCATCAATAATATTCAAAATTTATTTCGCTTCTTTGAGGATTCAAGGTTTTGCTTGTGGATTTGAGTGTTTATCTCAGTTGCTAGAATGCTATCTAGCTTTGTGATAGAAAGAAATTTTTTTTCTGTGATCAAAGAGAAGTTGAGCACTACACTAGTATTAATTTTGCCCAATTTTAATAATGTCTTTGAAGTGGAGTGGGCATTGGGGCCGTTCAATCTTAAGAAAGAAAACCAATAGCCTTTTTTAGTGAAAAGTTAAGTGAAACTCGACAAAAGTGAAGTACATATGATCAAGAATTCTATGCAATAGTTCGTGCTTTAAAGCATTAGGAACACCATTTGATACAGAGGGAGTTTGTACTTTATACCGATCATCAGACTTTGAAGTTTATTACCAGCTAGAAGCATCTGGATAGTATGCACATTTGATGGTGTACCTTTCTTCAGAAGTTTCCTTTTACTATTCGACACAATTCAGGGGTTTTAAACTGAATTGCAGATGCATTGAGCCGCAGTATTAATTTACTGGTAAAATTGGTCGAAGAGATTGTGGGCTTCGAGTTTTTGAAAGAGTTATACTACGATGATGAGAATTTCAAAAAAACCTGGTTTAAGTGTGCTGAGAAACAATCAGTCAATGACTTTTACGTAACTGAGGGGCTCTTATTTAGAGGTAACTAGCTTTGTATTCCTAGGACCACATTGCGAGAAAAGCTAATTCGAGACCATCATGGAGGAGGGTTGAGTGGGCACCTAAGAGGAGATAAAACTGTGGCAAGTTTAGAGGATTGATATTTTTGGCCTCAGCTGAAGAGAGACGTGAGTAACTTCTTAAGAAAGTATTACACATGTTAGGTATCAAAGGGCTAGTATCAAAATACTAGTCTTTATATGCATTTACATGTTCCTAACAATATATGAGAGGATTTGTCCATGAATTTTGTGTTGGGCATTCTCGCACACAATGGGGAGTCGATTTCGTGTTTGTGATTATTGATAGATTTTCTAAGATGGCTCACTTTATTCTTTGTTGGAAGATGTCAGACGCCTCTCATATAGCTCGATTGTTCTTTCGGGAGGTAGTCCGTTTGCATGGAGTTCCTCAATCGATTATATCTGATCGAGACGTGAAGTTCCTTAGCCATTATTAGGTGTTCTTGTGGAAGATGCTTGACACGTCACTAAATCGCTGCTCGATAGTACACCTACAAACATATGGTCAAACAAAGGTTACCAATCAAACTTTGGGTAACCTAATTCGCAGCATCTATGGGGATAAACTGAAATAGTCAGATTACGCTCTGCCACAAGTTGAGTTTGCCTATAATAGTGTTGTTCACAATGCCATTGAAAAATCACCTTTCTCTACGGTATATGTGACACCTCCGAGACATGCAATGGATCTAGTTCGACTACCATAAGCTCCAAATGCGGGTGTTACTGCTGAGACCATGGCTAAGCAAGCTCAAGCAGTGTTGAAAGTGGTGAAGCAAAAGTTAAAAGAAATCAACCCCAAGTATAAAGAAGCAGCCAATAAACACAAGCACACCAAAATATTTGAGAATTGGTAATTGTATTTTTGCACAAGAAGAGGTTTCTTTTAAGAACTAATAATAAACTAAAGCTTAGAAAGCATGCTCCCTACAAAGTGTTGACAAAGATGAGTAACAATGCTTATATGATTCATCTGCCTAAGAACATTAAGATATTCAAGACCTTCAACGTTAGTTTATTCATCTACTTGGGGTCAAAATAAATAACCATTTTTTCACATATTGATATACATTATTTTACTTTAATTAAAAATAAAAAAAATTAATAATTTATACTTGCACAATAAATAATAAACAAAATTGATATTATTATCTCAAAAATATATAAAGAAAACAAATACCATAGCATAATTAGATTTTTGTACATTTACAACTTATAATCTATCTAAATAGAACACGACGTTCCTTTAAATTCTTAAAGGTGGTGTTTGGCAATATTTTAAAAAGTTAGAAAAAAGACAAATGTTAAAGAAAAGTTCACTAAAGAGAAAAGTAAAACTTACTTCGATTGAAAATAATTGTTTTGTCTTTATTTTTTTAAAAACATTTGGTCCAAAACTTTTATCTTTTAATTTTTATGAGAAATCCATAAAACATTAAAGTTTAGACTAAAGTTGAAAAACATTTTTATAAATTGTGCTGCCAAATACTAATAAATGTTCTACCACATTCAGCTACCAATTTCGACTATCGTATTCGACCACTGCATTCGGCCATCATCTCCGACCATCGTCTTTTGCTACCATCTCTGATCACCGCATACGGCCACCACCTCCGACCATCACCATCCAGCCGTCACCTCTGACCATCCACTCCAACCACTGCCTCCAGCTAGCACTTTCGACCACCATTGCTACATCTTGCTATCATCACTGAATAACACCTCCGATCACTATATTCATTCGTAACCTCTAACTATTACTTTTCAAAAATTTATGCGCCAAACATGTTTTTATTTTTATTTTTTTTATAAAAATAAACAAAAATATGTTTTTTATTTTTTATTTTTTGTAAACAAAAAAAAATTGTAAACGTTATTAAACGAGGCCTAAATATTTTGTAAAATTTGAGTTTTTAAAATTATCCGAGTGAAAAAAATAGTTTTTATTATGTATATGAGTTTTATAATCTTTTGAGACGAAAATATATAAGCAATTTATTAAGGCTCCTAGTGGTGAAAAGACTAGAAGCTTTGGACCGGCTTGGTACAGTTTTCCAAATCCTGTTTTCGGAGAATTCTGTTTTGAAAATTCGAAAAACTCGTTTGTTGGCACAGTTGAAAAATTTATGCTCAAAATAACAAAAAATTCAGAGTTAAAAAATGGGGAATTTTTGAAAACAGATAAAAGTTGTTTTCACTTTTTGTTTTCAATTTTTTTCGTTTGTTTGTTAGACAATCAACACACAGAATCAAGCACTCGTCGTCGTCGTCGTCATCGGTCGTTGTCATCGTCTTTGTTCGTCTCAGGCGCTCATCGTCGTCATTCGTCTCAAGCACTCGTCGTCATCTTCGTTCGTCGTTCGCCGTCGTCGTCTTCGTTCGTCTCTGTTCGTCGTTCGTCATCGTCGTCGTTCATCGTCGTTGTCATCTCTGTGCGTCGTTCGTCGTCGTCGTCGTTCGTCATCCTCATCTTTGTTCATCTTTGTTTACCACGACGGCGACTCAGTTTGCCTAGACGAGCTTTCTGCACCCCCATCATCTTCCTCCCTCCTCCTTCCCTCTTGGAATTTGCCAAGAAATCAACTCCTCCTCCGGATGAAAGATCGCAGCGACATTACGATCGTCGTTGGCGACTCACAGTTTCTTCAATTTGGGACCAATTAGGGTTAAGTTTAGGATTTTTAAAAATAGTATACCAAATACAATTTTTCTTTTTAAAATATTATGAAATTATTTTTTAAATTCACTTTTACAAAATAGTTTTCAAATAAAAATTTTTGAAAACGCAACCAAACGAGCCATTTATGATTAAAATTGTTACTCATGAAAGAAAAATAAAAAAAGTAGTTTCTAATAGATTAATAAGACTACTAGCCACACAAAAAAAGCTCATAATAGGTCAATGATACCACCGGCCGAAAATGTAGTTCCCAGTAGAAAGGTTATTGACTATCATAAAGAAAAAGTTATTTTGGCTACTTGATCAAATTTATATAAATCGGATCAAATTTACGTGGTAGATCCAAAATAATTCAAATTTTGTGTTGTATCGATTTTGTTCTCGTTTTGTGGCCTCTACTAAATGAGTTGTATAGTATTTACATGATAAATCCACATTACATGTTGCATCGATTCTAAAGAAATAAAGTTTATACTGTAATACTTACCGTCGTTATGTAACTTCAAACACTTAAATTTCAACTTTGTTTCATTCTCAATTAGGACCTTTTTAGTTTTTAAATATCCCCAACCATCGAATATTCATTTATAGAAATAAACCCAAAATTTCCTCGTTGCATCATCAATAAAACGACGAAATAATGAGAACATTCTAAAGAGGGAACCTGAGATGGCCTCCACACATCTGTATGAACCAATCATAATCGTTCTGCTTTTGGTGTCTTTGTTGTCCTTATAAAACTGGCTTTGATTTGCTTTTTGAGTCGTAATCTTCACAAAGTTTAGGTCCATTAATTGCAATTTCAATAATTTTTCTTTTGAGATCATTGCCTGCATCCCTTTTTCTGTTATGTGATCGAGTTGTATGTGCTAAGCATAGGGATGACAATTTTTTTTGCCCCATTCTGTCCCCACACGTCCCTGCTCCACTATATATTAATTTTTTCTACTCCCGATAACAAATGAGGTGAGAACGGTATTTACTTCCCCCGCCTTGTTTTTTCCTGCTCTGCGCCCGGTTACATAAAATAAGTTATTTTTAAATATGAATACATGTATAAAATATATATTTTTAAAATTATAAAAAATCTAAAACTTTGAAGTATAATATTTATATCTAGTTTTTCTTTTCTATTCTTACATTTTATATATATATATATGTAATTTTATTGATTTATCAACTACTATTTTTTGTTTATTATATTGTTTATAACTTTTATTAATATTACTCCCTCAAATATTAAAAATTATTCCCAAAATATCTCTGTTTCTGTCCCATTTTTTGCTTTTTTCCTAATATTTTTTTTCATCCATACCTCAATCAAATAGAAGACGGGAATGGGAGAGCTCATCTCTGCCCCAGCCCTGCCCTATTGCCATTTCTAGCTAAGTACCAACCTAATCCACACCACAAATATGCTACTATAGGAACCAGAAGTCACGTACAAAGTGTTCTTTTTTTTCCACGAGTCAAGACCAAAACCACCTACTCATCTTCCAACAATCTATTATGAAGGATGACACACCCCTAAATTTTGATAGCTAACCCACAAAAATTAAATTTCTTGTTAGTCTAGGTACATGTATAATATTTTTTAGCTTCAAAATTGATCCGTCTATTTGAGTGATCTGCATATCACTCTTTCCAATGATATTGTAGGCTTCATCATCCTTGAGATATACTTTTTCATTGTGCATTCTTCAACCATTAAAATTTAGAGCTCTGATACTATTAGCGAAGTCAATACCCATCAATTCCAATTGATTGGTTATAGTATTAAATTTGTTGATATATTTGGCAATAATAGAATCATCCATCATCTTCAAGTTGAATAACTTTTTCAACAAATATAGCTTGTTTGATGCCGATGACTTTTTGTACATCTATTTTTTCTTCCTCATATATCTTTTCCAACGCTTGTAACATAAGGCAAGTATTATCTTGCAAGGTACATTTTGACACTGTACCCTTGGAGAATTCACCTAAGCGAGCATCGCCGTGACTATACGATTATGGGACTTAGGGGTTAGTCTCCATTTACCCCCACGAAAATCAAGACTTAGTATATGGCCACTAATAGCACTAACCCGTGAATTGGTATTCAATATTGATATTGTGTGTGCGCCATGTTAAATTCTGACTCAAAAGATTTAATTTAAGACTTATTTCACTATGATATTTCAGAATGAGACTATTCACACCAAGTGAGATTTAACTCCGAAAGATACCTATATCTATTAAACAGTATTATAGTTGCCAAAATTCTCTTTGTGTATATTTTTACATTTACAAGAATTCGGACACACGGGATATGTATCCAACTCGAATTAATTTAAACTATAAAAAATAATTTATCACAAAAATAAATGAGTTAATTATAAATTATGAGAATTCAAGAAATACAATTTTAAAATTAAAAAAAAAAACAATAAAAAAGAAAAGAAATGGATAATTATGAAACCCCACTTCTATAAATTTTAAAATTTTAAAATTCAAACTATTAAAGCATCCACACAAACTTAATCGTCAAACAACATATTTTTAGCTAAAATAGCTAGTTTGCCATTATATATGGCCCCCACTCTCTAAGGAGAACTAGCCAAAAGCCTAACTAATTTAACAATTGCTATAGTGACTCTCTAAACGGAGAGCCACTATTTATTAGCCAAATACTATTTTGCTTTACCCACAACTAACCCAAGGCCAAATTATCTTGAATAGCTAAAATAACGACACTGTTAAAGTGTTGAACAAAAAATCACTAGCTTATATAACTTTTTTAAATATTAGTTAGTTAGTTTAGCTACTTGTTGGTACATATGCTCTTATAGGGGTATATTTGAAAAAAAAAATGTTTAGTTGGCTTGAATAAACTAAAATTTTGGGTTAACTTTTAAGAATAGTATAAAAGTATAGATATCACCTATCATATTTTTATTATGATTTATGTAAATCACATTAACATTTTTCCATATTAATTGAAAATATTGATATATATTTTTTATATTTATAAAGTAATTCTAACCTTATCGGTTTTGTCGATTGATTTGTGTTAACGTACGATAATTCTTTTTATTTTATCTTTCAATTAATTTACATTTTCTAAGCCACTTTTTTTTTTTATGACTAGAACACCTTTGGTCATTTAGCCCTAAATACACAATCAATTCATGCTGACATATTACAAAAAATACAGTAATTTGCAATTTCAATTTGTTTTACATTTATTTAGATTCATGATTGCTTACCCGATTTCATGTTTTATTTACTTTTTTGTACGCAAATTATCTCATTGCTATGCTATATGAATTTAGAGAAAAAAAGTCAATAAATGCATATATAGACCAATAAATTGAATTAAATCTACGAATAATTGAATTGAAAATTTAAATAAGGAAGAATTATTGAGATAAAAAATGAGCAAATTTATTAATAGCATTGGAGTAAGAAGAGGAAAACTAGTAATTGAGTCTGTAAAGAGTGTTGATTACAATGACCAGAATAAGACAAAAATTATTAAAAGAAGAAGCGACAAAACTAGAATTTTGGCCAGGGGGTAGTTTTTAAAATTTATAAAAATTCTAAATATTAATAAAGTGTTATAAAATTTCCTTAATTACTAGCTCCACCCATATTATGTGTGTTATATATTTCATATGTGCCCCCATTATGTGTGCATTTAGCATTTTTGTTTTGGATTTGTCCAAACAATTGCCATAGCTTCTTCATAAGGTAAGAGAGAAGTGCCCAATCTACAATTTGGATGGAAAAGCTAATGGGAGCCTGGGAGGGCATGGGAGACTGGTCATCTCAAGGGTACATGTATGCGTATATGAATATTTATATGATGTATGTATGTACGTGTTTTATATATATATATATATATCTTATTCTTTGAATTGAATTTTTTCATTTGTTTTTCTTCCATTTTCAATTGTTTTTTTTTTAATGGGAAAAGTCTCATTTTCTAGTCTTTGACTTTTATTAGTTGGAGTAGGGAGGAGGTGGTGGTGGTGGTGGTGGTGGTTGAATGTGATTGAAAAAGGAATAAAATTGTAATATTTTATTAAGAATAATATGAAAAATTGATAATATAAACAAAGGTAACATGAAAAACTAACATAAAATATTTGTTGACCTCAATAAATGCCATTTTTTATTTTAATGAGTAATTGGCGAAAGAACAAGTATGTTGGGGTGCTTGGTAATGCTATTGTTGGTAACTTTTAGTTTACTATTATTAATTTTATTTATAAAATATAAATTTTTTTAAATATTCTCAACTTTTACTATAATTTATAATAATTATTTTTTATTTCAGCTACAAATTACAGTTTTTATCAAATACTTATAACATCTTTTACAAGTTACAATATATGAGCTATTACCCATTATTTTACCAAACACCACCATAATACAGAAGAAGCATAAGTGAGCCGTAATTTTAGAATTTTAAGAGAGTTATCCATATTTTTAGTTAACTTAAGAAGGTAAATGTGATTTAACTATATATATATATATATTTATTTTTATTAAGATGAGTTGAAAAGGTGTTGAAAAAGTAAAAAAAAAAGTTTAGCTAAAAAAAATAAAGAAGCAAAAATAAGTTAAAATAAATTAATAATTTATTAATTTGTATTTTGATTACACTTGTCTAAGTAAATCCAAAATAAAAAAAATAAAAAAAATAATTATTTTTTTTTTGATCGAGAAGCGAGGAAAGAGAGGAGAACTCGAACCGTAAATCACCTGGGTGAGGAGCCTTATAAAAAGGTAAATAACCACTGAAGTGTCAAAACTCGTCAAAAAAAAAATGATCATTAAATAAGAATCATTTTAGAAACTCATAACTATCATAATCCTGTGTAGGTTTCAAAAAAACTTAATTTCATAATTTTAAGTCAAAAAATAATTGAAAGACTTTGCAATTTTAAGTCTAAAAAGTAAAAAAAAAAGAAAAACAGAAATCGTTGTTTTCTCCATAATTTTCAGTCGACGTTAATCTCATTATTTTAATTAAAAAAGGACTATGATGTTTTTTCAAAAAAAAATACAAATCATACAAAATTTTAAAAAATCTTGAACTTAAAAAATACAAAAAAAATTAATTTTGAACCGATTGCCAATTTATCACTCATACTTGAAATTAATTTTAAATCGATTGCCAAGCTAAAAAAATTAATATTAAAGTCTTGATTGACAATTTTAATTTTTTAATTTTTTAGTTAAAAATGCTAAAAAGTTAAAATTGCCTGTTTAGTAAAAACAAAAAAAACAAAAAAGTCAAAAAATCAAATCAAAACACAAATTCTTAGAATATTTTATTCAAACTCTTACCACTTTTAAAATACAATAATATCATTTATTTATAACTTATTTAGACCCCGATTGGCAACCTTGATTTTTTAGCTTTTTAGCTAAAAACATCAAAAAATTAAGGTTGCTCGTTTGATAAAAAAAAAAACCCTAAAAAGTTGAAAAGTTAAATCAAAGCACAAATTCTCACCACTTTTAAAATACAATAATACCTCTTATTCATAACTTATTTACTACTACTACCAACTACATATAATTGTTAATATATATATTGTCCACTTTGAATAAAAAGCAAAAAAGCCAATCTTTTACCCAAAGAACCAATTTCAAAAAAGCTAGTCTAAAAATTAAGTTACTAAACAATTTACTTTGAACTCAATTTAATTTTTTGACTAAAAATACAAAAAAATAATAAAGTTAACTTTTAAGCTAGTTCGCAATTGGGGCTTTACTACCACTACAAATTACACATAATTGTTAATATCAACTATATAGAAGGGTAAAACTATCTGTTTTTAATAAAAAGTAAAAAAATTAACTTTTTATCCAATCAACAAATTTCAAAAAAGTTAGCTTAAAAACTAAATTACCAAATAACTTACTTTGAATTAAATTTAATTTTTTAACTAAAAATATAAAAAAATTAAAAAATTAACTTTTAAGCTAGTTGCGGTTACATGAGAAAAACTTAGAGTTAATTAATTATTACTTATACTTGAAAATTTTGTATAAGTATTAGTTTTATTACTAAGATTTTAAAGATGAAGTCTTATTTTCAAATTTAAAAATTAATTATGTCAAATTTGTCCTAATTTTTGAATAGAGCTTCATTTAATATAATTTTTGCTTTTAAATATAAATTTTTTTAATGAAGTTAATATTTTGAAAATTTACTCGTTGAGATTTGTCATAAAAAATCAATATTAAATATAAAATTTTATGTAGAAATAATAAAACCTAAAATTTCATATTTTTTATTATTGTTTTTTTAAAACTGAGAAATTTCTTAGTTTAAATAAGTAAAAGTATCCTCTGTTTTTTTTATTTTTTCAATTCTAAAACTAATTTCTGAATTTTAAATTTGAGAAATTTTTGAATTTAAATTTCTCACTTTTGATACTTTCAATTTTGCCCCTATCCATATATATAAAGCATGTCATAAGAAATCTCTGTTTGGGAGATTTTGTATTTTTTTATTAAATTTTTTTAAACAAATTATTTTTATATTTTTTAAAAGCAAACTATATATCTAAACAAACTAAATATGTAAATATAGTATTTTAACTACAAATA